>WTSP01005906.1:30782-68530 GCA_025331215.1 Actenoides lindsayi | reverse complement strand
ATGGCAATTATGTCGCCATCACCACTGATGCTGTGGAGCTGGCACTGGGAAAGTCCCAGGCTGGACTCAGCAGCAGATGGGAACAGGATTCTGGAGCTGGATTCCAGAACTGGATTTAGGAACACATGGATTTGTATCAAAGGCAGAACAACAGATTGAGTCCTCCTTGGATGCCGGGACATTGAAGAAGAGAGCTTGACCTTCATGATCCCTCAGGTTTATACTGATTATAATTTATATGTGATGGAATACTTTATTGGTCAGTTTAGGGTCACCTGTCCTGTCTGTTCCTCCCTGCAGGTGTGGCTGTTTACTTACTGTAAGGTCAACATAGAACATAAGATTTTGTAGTGGTCTCCATAGGACCAAGTGTAAGCGAGACCATTTTGGCATACCAGCCCTTGGTGGTAACTGTAAACATCAAGTATTACCACTTTTAGAATCAGACACTGTCTCTGAAAATATGCTGTTAACTTCAGAAAGTGCAGTTAGAAGAGACTTAATTGAAAAGTAAAATCACTGAACAGAATTAGCTCTGTTCTAACTCAAACCAGGACAGACACTTTTCCTCTGACCTAAATAGCAGACCTAGGAGGAAAAGTGTTAAGTGAGTGGTATAAAACAAGAACTTCAGAAATGCCCCTTGGAAGACATGCTGTAGCCCTAATATTGAAACAGTTTTGGTAATCCATTCACTTTTCTTTTCCTGTTTGTTGAAGTCACTCACCATCTGCTTGAACTACTTGGCTGTGTGACTTTACAAGTCAGCTTAATTCTCGGTTCAGGAGGAAAAAGTATTTTTTAAAGATACCAGAGCAACCAGGTCTGAATTATAGAACATTGTCAAGGCAAGATAGATAGTCTTTATTTATATTCTTTCTAATATTAGGAAACAAAATCTCTTCTAAAATATGGACCTATTTTCTGTTATTAATTATGTGTAATTTAAAGTTTATTTTATCTAGCATAATGATACTCCCAGAGTTTCAGTCAGGAGTCTGAAGATGTGTAGTCCATTAAAATCTGGAGGAAAGAAGAGATAAAGGGAACAAACCACCTAGCATGCTAAGAAGATATTTGGATTGTATATATTTTTGATCAAATTTGAAAGGTATTTCTGTTGCAACAGAAAATGTGTCATAAAATGGAGCAAACCTTATAACTTAAGGTTGTCTAAAAGTCTAGCAAAAATTAACCATGTCTAAGTCTGTTTTGGGTGAATGGTCATCTTTTCCTTAAACAACAATTTGAGGTCTCGTGGTACAAAAGTCATAGGCAATAAATGGGAAAGGATAGTTTATCTAAGGATCGTTTGCTTTTTCTTAAATATGTATGAAGATTTATGATGTTCTTCATGTTAAATATTCTCTCCTTTTCAGTGCATAAGTGTGAAAAACTGAAGCAATTTAGTGGTATAAAGCTAGAGCAGAAGGAGTGATGTGATTGCAAAAATAGGAAGCTCCAGCAGCCAGTGCTGCTTGAATGGAGCAGAAGTAGAGGGCAGGACAAGGACTAGTGCACCAAGGCTCCTGGGTGCCTTAAGAAAGCAGCTTTTCTTCTAAAAACTCCTTACTTTATTTGGAAGCCAAATGTGGGTACACCACTACTTCAGGTCACACATCAGACAAGCTCTCCTAAGCTGTTCCTCCTCACAACGTTGAAGCATTGTCAGGAAAGAAGTCCATCTCCTGATACACTCTGCAGCAGAAGGAACAAGATACCAATCCAAATGTCAACTTTTTCACTAGTTGCATATTTTTTTGAATATGGTCTTGAGGCAGCATTTAGATGAAGTGATAAACTGAAAGGCAAGGAAAAGATTTCATTGAGTTCTCTTTCTGGTACTCACACTTGACACAAGGCTAGGACATAGAAGATATTCCTCTTTGTCAAACTCACAGAAATGTGTTTCTGCACAGAGGATTTATTAGCAAACGAGCAGGGTTGGGATCACAGACTAGTTCAGCTGGAAAGGACCTCAGGATGCCTCTGGTCCAACCTCCTGCTCACAGCAGGGTCAGCCTCAGGTTGAACCAGACTGCCCAGGGCTTCATCCATCTGGGGCTTGAAAACCTTCAAACATGGGGATTGCACAACTTCCTTAAGCAATCTTCTCCATTGATTGACTTATTTTGCATACAGGTCTCTTTATTGGAGCACTTTGAAAAGAAACACTTTTTATCTGTGCAGTAAGGACATCAGTGAGCAAGAGATGCTACTTTCACATAAGAATGTGTAAAACTAGAACAGTGCTTCTTGGTTTGGACGTGATCAGTACTTTTGCCATCTGACACCACGTTGAACATTTTAATTTTTCATACATCTAAATGATTCCCCACTCCAGGCACCAAGAACGTATTATAATCTCCAGCTAAACTAAGGACAAATAGCATCAAATATTCAAATATGTAAACCTGAATGGAAAATATTCCCAGTTTCAGTGCCTTTCACATTCTTTTGTCATATATTTAGGTTTGAGGTTTTAAATGATAGGTACTTCTGTACTTTCCCCTTCCACCCCATCCAGGCACAATAAAATATAATGAGGGTCGTTATACTGTGTATGCTTTTGAGAAGTCTAGTGAAAGATCCTGAAGGAAAAGAAGCTGAAATAATAGAGCAATAAAAATAAAAACAATGGTGAGGATTTCAAGGAAAATTTGTTTTGATAGAATAATGGAAAAATCTAGGTTGGAAGAGATCTCTGGTTGTTGTTAGGTCCCTCAGCCCTGGTCAGGACTGTCTTCAGAGCTAGATAAGGTTATTCGGGGCAACCTCATAAGGACATGGAAATCCTTGGAGCTTTCAGCAGAGTTTTGAAAGAGTTGATATTTGTGCAATGCTTTAAGTAGTAATTGATTTCAGTGTTGCTGTGTGGCAAGAAAAAGAATATTCTGGTGTAAATGAGGGTGGTGTGTAGGAATTGAAACATACAACCTACACACCTACACACCAGGAAAGTTTCAGAGGAAAACACTGTCTTCTTATCTGTGGGAGGGCCTGTATGGACATAGAGTAAGGACAGGATAGAAAAAGAGTTATGGGACAAAAGAACTCTTCTACATGATGAAGCAAATGAAGTTCCTAACAGACTGTGCTTCCTCTGGATATGTATGTCCTTGTTTTGAAGGTGCTCAGACTTAGCATTTAAGGAGCAGGAATTATTGCTCTGTCTATGTAGAACTAGGTTTCACCTCTTTATCGTGGAACACATGGTCAATGAGAACCAGCTGATTTAATCTGAGGTTTGTCAACCTGCACATGGCACAGTTTGGCTGCAAAAAGCAAAGGAGAGGAAGGGTCCTGATGTCAGACTCCTCTGAGGGAGACAGTTTGTTCTCTGTCCTTGCCCAAGCATTTTGCTCTAGAAGCCAGAACTGAGCATCCAGTGAATCTCTGAATACTCAGGAAAAACACTTTACATGGTGAATGAGTTTTCCGTGACTCTTCACTCTGTTGGTTGGGTAGGGCTCTGTAGTGAGGGAAGCCTGGTCCATGTGTTCCACAACATATGGCAACACACAGTGACATCTCATCAGCTCAAATTGAACTAGCAGCAAGAAGCAAAAAAAGAAGTCACGTTTGCTTGAAATGTTTGGGGTCTATTTTGTTGTAGTAGTTTTTGGTACTGAGACAGACAGTATAAATTTTCAGCTACTACAGAGATAACTGCACTAAGTAAGGCAGCTGAATGATGTGAAAGTAATAATACAGAATGATACCAGAGTAATTTGCCAGGGTAGAACAGACACAAATTTAAAGGCAAGATATAAATATCATTGGAAGAACTGGAAATATATAGAGGAGTAAATAACCACATATCATATAGCAGATGTCTGAAAACAATATGCATAAAATGGAGCAAGTCAAATGGAGTGTGAGAACTATTTAGGGATTAATTTTCATGTTGAGATTTTCTAGAGCAGGTGAGAGAAGACAGCAGGGAGAGTGAGCTCTGTGCTTGAGTAGACTTGAGGGATCCTTCTTTTCACAGTAATAAAGGACAGCCATAACCAGGTAGTGCTATGCCAGTGAACTTGCAGACTCTGCTCAAAGAATTCAAGTTGTCTAAATAAAGATTAAATGAAACAACTATTATCTAATTATGTCTGATGAGTCAATAATGTTAACTTTTTCTTCCATCTACTGCCAAGGATTTTCTATCTTTCTTCCCAAATATTTGTCGTTAAGTGAATTACTGGGGCTGACTTTAACGCTCCTGATAAGGAGAATATCCATATCTACATCCATATCCTTCCATTTATGTATGTTGCTGACATGTATTCTTCAGCTTAGGTAGAATTGCCCTTTTGAAATCTCAGAGTGTCACAGATCTTAGATTAATTTTAATAACAGGGCTGGGGTATTCCTTAAATTTTAGATACTGCTGATGGAATAATTAACTAAAAAACCCAAATCAACTCAAGCTGTTTTGTCGGGGTTTTTTTTGGTGGTGGGTTGCTTGTTTGGTTGTTGTTGGGTTTTTTTAATAATGTTATATTATTCACAAAATTCAGACTATGGAATACTTTTTTGGTGGTTTTGTTTTGTTTTGCTTTTTAAATGCTTTATTGTGACTGCTTGCTACCTGCTGATTGTGATTTGCTCTTTCAATTGCTTAGAATTTCTCCTTACGATTGGTGACTAACATTTTTTAAAGATGAGACTACTGCATGAAGAATAATGTATTACTTGCAGCCCTCTTTCAGTATAAGTAATTGTACGTGCTAAGCTTCATGAAATGTTTAGTAGTCATGTAAGCATTGATAAATAAATGAGTGTTCATCTGAACACTCAGAAAAAAATAATGATTAATACACCATGAAAAAAAATGCACAGAACTCAGCATGCTCAATGAAAAGAATATTATAACAATGATGTTTGTGTTGTCTGGTTAGCTCCAAAACCAGAAAATGGAAATCTACATTTCCAAACATATGTTTTCCATAATCATCTGTCGCCAGGTGTTGTTGTAGAGATGGATACGACACACAGAGAAATGTGATCAAAAAGCTTCAAAGCCAAGAGCTAAAAAGCCACTTTATTGTACTAACAAGCCTTTTTCATATCTTTCTTAAGAATGTGTGTACATATATGATCGGTTCAAACAAAGACCATTGCTTCATACTTGGATACTTCTTTGTCTCTGCTGTAACTTCGATAAGCTTTCTCTAATTGCTGTCTGGCAGCTCTTCTCAGGACTTTCTGGACTCTTCAAGGGTACACAGTTATCTGTTCAAGGTCAGTATCAAGCTTACATTCCGATCCCTCGGACCAGCTGAGTTCTCCCATAATCATCTTTCTTTCATAGATGTCCAGTCAACGGGTGTCCTTTAAAATTCAATGTCACATTTTACAAGAAAATGCAAGGAAGACATATTTTGCAAGAGCTTTTTGCAAGCAAATGGTAGAAAACAATGTTCTTTAGTTTTGCCTAGTGTTAGCAGTGTTTTGTCAAAATATTTCTTCAGTGAAATCTAAGGTTTTATTTTAAGGTAACACTGAAATGTTTAAGCAAACAGGCCACTGTTCTAAGAAACGCATGTTCTGCTTTGCAGAGCTATGCAAGAGAATGAGTATTACTCATTATTCTTGATTTATTCATTGCAGTTAGTTAATAGACAGGTCTATTTAATTTCCTAGCAGGATACCATTCTATTTTAAAGGCATATGTGTGTTATAGCAACCCTTAATTTATTGGTCTTCTACAATATCAAAGTCTTATTTGTTGTTGGTTAACAAAGCTGTAATCATGCTGAACTTTTCTATTTTATTGGCTGTCATTATTGCCTTGTGAGTGACATCTTCAATGCAATGTTACCATTAACCTTATTAATGAATGAGATCAACCTATAGCTTGGAACAGTATTCTCAGATTTTAAGAGATGTCTTTCTTATTTCACTTCTATGAACAAAGATGACTGTAGCACCAGTGCTGTTTGTGGTTTTACATCTAAAATTGCTCTGCTGGAAACCCTGTGAATAGCTGAGTATTCAGAGGTTTAAGACATGGGGTTTTTTTATGTTTTGAGGAATGAAATCTATATCTGACTTTTATCAAAATGTCTTGATTTCCTGCATTTCCTGGGGTGCATTAAGAATAGTGTGTCCAACAGACTGAGGGAGGTTCTCCTCCCTCTCTACTCAGCCACTCTAGAGTACTGTATCCAGTTCTGGACACCCCATCTAGGAGAGACAAGGAACTACTGGAGAGAATCCAATGAAGGGCTATGAAGATCATTAGAGGATTGGAGTATCTCTCCTATGAGGAAAGGCTGAGAGACATGGGGCAGTTTAGCCTGGAGAAGAAAAGATTAATATGGGAACTTAGCAATGATTATAAATATCCAAATGGTAGGTGTCAAGAGGATGGAGCCAGTCTCTTTTCAAAGGTGCCCAGTGATGGGACAAGAGGCAACAGGCATAAACAGGAACACAGGAAGTTCCACGTAAACATGAGGGAAAATCTCTTTACTGTGAGCGTGACAGAGCACTGGAACACGCTGCCTGGCGAGGTAGTGGAGTCTCCTTTGCAGACTTTCAAAATCCACCTGGACATGTTCCTGTGCAACCTGCTCTAGATGAACAAGCCTTAGCAGGGGTGTTTGGATTAGATGATCTTCAGAATTCCCTTCCAACTCCTACCATTCTGTGATTCCGTGACAATTCTTTTTATAAGTTACAGATAAAACAAACTCATAGTGGATAACTTAAGAAAATATGTTTCTCACTTAATTTCATTTAAAATATCCTTGGGGTTTCCAAGGGCCAGAAAAGCAGATTAAAAATTCATTTACAGATCATATGAGATATTGCTTATTAATTCATGGATTAATTACTTGTCTGTTGATAAATTACTTCTGACACATGTAATTAAAACAGAAGATTCAATCAGTAACTTCAATCAAAGTCAAAGTACACTTAAAAAGTGAAAATTGTAATGCACAAAGGGCAATAGCCTAAAGGTACCCTGCATTTTTTATATTTTAAAATATCTTTTACTAGAAAAAGTTTATTTTAAAAAGTCATTGTATATATCTGATTTCTTGTACTTCTAAATCTATAAATCACTAAAACAATGTGAAATAAAATAAAAAATGCTTATCACATAGATAAAAGAAAAAGCTTTGGAGAGAGAACTGTTTGGCATAATCACGGTATGGTACATACATGTATCACACATCTATGATATTTCATATATGTAAACTGGCTAGTATCTGGCATTGTTAGTTACTGTATAAACATGAAAAAAAAGCAGTTTCTGACTCAGAGAAAGTTTTGTGACACAATAATTGCATCACACTGCAAGGAAAAAAATGCTATACTCACCTTGGAGAAAGGTCAATGCCTCTTACCCTCGTTAAATGTCCCACTAATGCAAAAATGCAGTGATTTTCAGTGAAATGACTGCCTTGGTGCATCCCATGCACTGACTAACGCAAGTGAAGTGACTTCTATTTCAAAGTGGCTGGTAGGAACCAGCTCTGTGTTACTTCCTATCCAGATTTCAGTGGTGTTACCACATTTCTCTAGGATACTAGTTATCATCTGAATATTATGCCATTGACTTTTAATGGACTTACTACTTTTCAGCCCAGTAGTCCAGATAATTTTCAGTCATCCAAGAGTCTGTCCAGTGCATGCCTATTTAGCTTCTAGATTATACTCAAAGTATATTATATTTTATTATATCAACTTCTAAATTTCTCCAAGCATGGAAACTCCACAGCCTCCTTGGGAAACCTGTGACAGTGTCTGGTCACACCCATTGCAAAGATTTTTTTTTTTCCCTTATACCTAATTGGTATTTCTCTTATCACAACCGGTTTCTATTTTCTCTCCTTCTTCATGCTGAGGAGCCTTCTCTGTACCTTCCCATCAGGTCACTGAAGATAGTAATAAGAGTTCTCTAGAGCCTTCTGTTCTGAAGGCTAAACAACTCCACTTCTCTCAGCCCCTCCTCATATATCATGATCTTCAGTGCCTTGGTCACCATAATGGAGCCTGTTGGTCTCACTTCAGTATGTCTGTGTTTTTCTTATGCACATTACCCCAGATGTGGTCTCACAGACACCAAATTGAGAGAAATAATCACTTAATGATAACCCTAACCTGTTGCTGCCCTACTACTGACTGTCCCACTCCTTCTCAAAAAGTGTTGTTGCACACAGGGTCTGGGAACAGGGTTTAGCTGTGAAGACTTAACACAAAAAAAAAAAGTGCCAGATTTCTCAGACTGTCCTTTTTTTTTTTTTTTCTTCCCAAATCTCATACTATTTTTTTTATTATTATTATTATTTGGATTTTATTTTATTTCATGAAGAAGATCTTCAATCAAATTTCCTGGGTTGCTTTTGTTTTCTCAGTAAGGTATTATTTATTTGTTTTAAATCCGTCATCTTTTCTGGGAATCATTCCTTTGATGGCAGATTCCCAAGAGATTCTGCCTAGGAAATGCCTAAAGAAGCTAAGGGATTTTTAGGAAGTCAGAGTCCTACCTCTACTGCTTATTTTCACATCTTTCCTCCACATCCTAAACTCAGTCACACTATGGTCAGTGGAGCCTAAATTTCTGCCTGTGATCATAAAGCTCAACAGATATTCCTCTCTAAGGAGCAGTGATCAAGTAGAGCATTACCCACCTGACTGCCTCCTCTGGCATTTGCATCATGAAAAGCACTGCAAGATCCTGGATTGCTTGCACAGTCCTACATTGCCCTCCCTGTAGATGTCTGTATTGTGGAAATCCACCCTGAGGATCAGAGCCTGCAATTGTTAAACTTCTCCAAGTGGTTTGTAGAAAAGCTTCATCCACTTCACACTTTCCATCACACATTTTGTAACAGACTCCCAACAGATTGTCCCCAGTATTTCTTTACCTTATATTCTGGACTCTCAGGCTCTCAGCAGGGAAAGGAGGACAAGAGTATGCAACTCCTTTGTTGATGACTCATACAGAGAAAGGAAGATAAATCTGAAGGACTAGTGGTCAGGCCTCAGAGACATTTATTCTGTGAGAGTTTTGATGTATTTGATGAGTGTTTTCCTGTTAAATTAGGAATAGTTTATATACAAAGAAGGCTTATAAGAAAGAAGGGGACAGATTTTTTAGTAGGGCCTGTTGCAATGGCCAGAATGGTAGGGGTTGGAAGGGACCTCTGAAGATCATCTAGTCCAATCCCCCTGCCAGAGTATGATCACCCAAGGCAGGCCACACAGGAGCAGATCCAGGTGGGTTTTGAAAGTATCCAGAGAAAGAGACTCCACCACCTCTCTGGGCAGCCTGTTCCAGGTCTCCATCACCCTCACAGTAAAGAAGTTTTTTCTTATGTTGAGATGGAACTTCCTGTATTCCTGTTCGTGTCCGTTGCCTCTTATCTTATCACAGAGTGCCACTGAAGAGACTGGTTCCATCTTCTTGACATCCATCCTTCAGATAATCATTGCTAAGATCCTATCTCAGTCTTCTCCAGGCTAAACAGCCCCAGGTCTCTCAGCCTTTCCTTGTAAGAGAGATGTTCCTGTCCCTCTGTAGCCTCCTTTGGACTTTCTCTAGTATTTTGCTGTCTGTCTTGAAAAAAGAAGCTCAGAACTGAAGAAGAGGAGGCTGAGAGGAGACCTTATTGCCCTCTACAGCTACGTAAAAGGAAGTTGTTATGAGGCCTGCGTTGGCCTCTTCTCCCTAGTTACTGATGACAGGACAAGAGGATATGGTAAGAGAAGTACCTACTCTTGCATGCATTCCCAGTTTCCACCACACTTCATGTTAGAGGCCTCCTGAATCAAAACTCATCTCTTTGTATTAATGAAATTTAAAATATGTTTTCTCCAGTAATGTCTCTAGTTACTTTTTCCAACCTGTTTGAACAGGTATCATCTCCAACAATCTATGATGGTCAATATCACACTTTAATTTTACACTATGTAAAGAATTAGATGCCTCATCATTGGGATTGGCAGACTTCTCACAATCAGTCTTCTCTTTATATTCAGTGGAGAGAAGTAGGTTCCTAAGTAGGAGTAAGAGGCAGGGATGTTTATTGTTGTTTTTGGTTTGTTTTGGTTTTTTTTTTCCAACAGACTAGCTTATTTTAAACTGCTTGGTTGTAAAACTAAACAAAGATCTCATTTTTTGAGATGGAGACAACATGGGATCAAGGACTTGTATAGAATGAAAAAATAGTTCCTTCCCCTGCCCAGTGACCCTTGTCTGGATCTATCAATGTACTCAGGAATCATAATAATAACTTTTATTTCTGATTAATTTTAATTCAGACTAGAAACATTTCATTATAATTATTTCATATACAGTTTGCCCAGAGAAAGGTCAGGGACTTGGAAGTGCAGACTGAATATCTGGCTAATCACAATAAATGTAGTTACTGAGCAGATTCCATGAGATCCCTGACCACACTGTTAGGTAATATCTCTTCTTATGGAAACTCAGATGCATCTCCTTTGTTGTAGGATACTTTCTTTTCAAGGATTTTATAAATAGTAAACGCAACCTGCTGTGTTGAGCTCCTGCCATTCAGGATGAGACCCATAATTTGGTCATAACCACTTAACACACAGTTATTAGTATAATCTTGACTGAGGCTAACATGCAGAATTTCACTTGAGAGAACAGCTGCTTTAATCACATACCCTTAGACTTTGCTTCAGAGCATACACCACAGCCAATTTCTGTACATTACAATAACTGCTTGAATAGCCATTAATCTATACACAGTTGTCAAGTTCATTTTTCCCGCTGTAGGAATGTGTGACATACTAAAGACTGAGTAATTTTTAATATCATAAGGGGTGGATGAGTGCTTTAATGTGTTAATTTTTTATATTTATTTCTGATTTTATCTCAGCCCAGAAGTTTGAAATTTGCATGGGATTTAATGGTACTGCTGCTTCACTGCTGACCCTGGTCACTTCCATAAACATTTCTGGGAATGGTCAAGCTACTATTCACGACCGAGACTTTATTTGTGATTAAACATGCCCTCTTTCAAGTTAGATCCAAAAAAAAAAACTGTGCAGGAGGCACCTAGTACCTGTACTTCATTTAAAAATATGATGTATTGGTGTAAAAAAAAATTATATAGACATTTAATGATGACAGCTGTTCACATAGGTATGTGTGTATGGATTTCATACATATAAATGGGTAGTTGAAGCAGTACTTCTGGTTTTTTAAAAATAATCCTTCTTTATATAGAAAGAGGGTATGTGCATATGAATAGGTATTTTTTAAATATTTAAATAGAAAAGATCCTGCTGCTGTTTTATTAGAAAAATCAGCGGCTAATCTTGAAGCATCTCATCTGAAATATCTGGACAGGGTGCACTTGCAAACACGTTTTCATTTCTAATTATAGAGTGCAACCAGCAATAACAAGATTTAACAAAAACAATGCAGTTCATGTAGATATTACAGATACATTTTTAAAGTAACAACTAGAAACTCCAATTACTGTGTAATAGGTAGTTGTTCTGTATAATATAAGACTACAAAAGATAATACACCTGAGGGAAACTGGTTGAATGTAAATGAACTATACTGTTTTGAGGAAAACATTCAACTGAGAAAATTAATGAACCTGGTGGCTGATTTACCAAATGAGTGTACCTAAGTGTTACTTTTTCTTGTGAATTTTAAAATACCATTAACCCACAGGAGACCGAAAAATTGTTTGTGACAGGGATGTTATGTTTAAATAGAACATGGAAAAAATGTCAATGTCACAACACCATTGGCGCAGAAACTTTAAACTTAACTGCAGAGCAGTGAAAGAAGTTTACATTACAATTCACCTTGAGTAGTAAACTGAATAAAGTTTCTATACTGATTTGAGTGAAGGGAATAATAAAATTGCAATTGACTTTCTTGGGGACAGGATCAAGCCCTGTCAGGCTAAGGATGATAAATCAAAATAATATATCAGTAGCAGATGGTTACAACAGATGATTGAATAAGCACTATGTTTAATTTTGATGAAATAATTTATTTTTTTTTAATGTCCAACTTGTTAAGAAATTAAATCTGACTCAGATGATTTCCAAAATGTGCTTTGTTTTCATTACGGTATGTAGGGGGCAATTTTACTTACCAAATTAATCTCCATAGAATTAATGTTATACAACAGCAGCATAATATATATACACATACAAATTCAGAAAAAAAATAAAATAAAATGTTGCTGAGTGTAAGAAGAATGCAATAGAAATAAAGAAAGAAAGGACAAAGAGACGGTAGGAAGAGATTTTTTTAGAAATAACCACTCTCCCTCTAGGACTCTTTACTCACATTACCAAAGCATTTAGGTACCTATTCCTTGTGAAACTGGAGGAGTTCAGCTTCTCAAAATGGTGAGCACCTACATACCTCTGTGGATCTGTCTCCCACACAGTTGAGTAAGGTGTTAGGTATGAAACATGACGCTGGAATGTAATGGATGTTTTGACTGATCCCGTCAACACACAGTATAGACAGTATCAGCTGCATGCATCCCTATATAGGTGGTTGGGCTTTCCCAGCTAGACAGAAGCATAAAGAACTCTGTGTGCACAGGCAGGGAGCTTGATCTGTACTGAAGGCATACAAGAACTGCTCACTCAGCAGAAAAATAATCCTTGCATCTACATCTATCTACCAGACATCCAACAGGTCCAGGCAAATGTTCCCCATCAGTTTTTAATTGGCTTGCAGGTACTTGTGCACCACGGAGAATGTGTCAAGAGCCTTTACTTCCTTCTGAGAAAGCCTAATAGTGTTTTATTACTACACCCCTGTAATACTGCACCATAATGACTACTTAGGCTTGTGTAGAAGCTGTATTCATTCTATGTGAGTAAAATAAGAAGGCATTACCTGGCCTCTGCCTTAAACATGGCTCACATCCACACAGCTAACACTGTATGTCCAGCTGGGGTGGCCTCACATGCATTGAGGACTTCCCCTCACACCAGATTTTTGAAATACCAGTAGCTCTTAGTCTATTGTGGGAGGAAATAATTTTGCTTAGGCCAAACCAATGCAAGGGAGAATGATAAAGACTTGAGCCCAAGGCTAGACTCTCTTCAGTTTACTACCACAGACATAGCCAAAGATGCCATAAATCAATTCAAATATGTGAGGAAAGGAAGGAACTTGAGTCACAAGTTAACCTAGGAAATCACATTAACTAGGAATGATCCTATTTTTCAAATTGTTAAATAATTTAACACCAGGTGTGTTTGGTTTATTCCTGGAGGGTTTTGGTAGTAGAGGAGGGGGCAAGGCCTGGCATGGGCTTTTGTAAGAAGATTCTAGAAGCTCCCCCAGCTCCAAGTTGGACCTGTCTTTGGGCAAGTGCCTCTTCAATAACGTATTAAAGAGGAGAAAGCCTGTTGGACAATTTCCTTTGCTTTTAGGAGCTCTTTTGTTTTGGAGAGGGGTCGGACAAGAGAGACACAACTGTGCAAACATCCAGATCAGTGAGGAAGGAGTGGGGGAGACATGCCAAAGCACCCATTCCTCTTTGACCCTTGGTGATGTGACAGGATGAGCCCTTGAAGCCTTTAGAAATCAATGATAGAGAATAATCTTGTCTGCAACCCATAGAGGATCCCAGAGTGACTGATCTCAAAGAAGGCTGTGATTCTAAGGGGGATCCATCCTGGATAGGTTCATTGCTGTGAGAAGTGCAGCCCATGGAAGGAACTCATGCTGCTTGGAGAAATTTGTGAAGGAGTGTCTCCTGTGGGAGGGACACCAAGTTGCCGCAGAGGAGAATGTGAGGAGTTTTCCCCCTGAGAAGGAAGAAGCAGCAGAAATAGCATGGAATGGACTGGGACTGACCACAATCCCCATTCCCTTCCCTGTTGTGCTGCTGGAGGGGAGGAGGTATCAGAGCCAGGCCTGGGAAGAGGGGGAAGAGGGGGCAAAGATATATTTATTTAAGAACTGGTTGTATTTATTATTGTCCTACTCTGGTTGAATCAGTGGATTTGTGGTGGTTTTGCTTAAATTAAATTGATTTTGTTTCCCCAAGTGGAGTCTGTCTTTTGCCTGTGGTGATAATTGGTGAGTGAGCCCTCCCTGTCCTTTGTCCCAACCCTTGAGCTTTTTGTTGTATTTTCTCCTCCCCACCCCACTAGAGGGGTGTAGGAGGGAGTGAGTGAGCAGCTGGCTGATTGCTTTGTTGCTGGCTGGATAGGTTCAAACCATGACACCAGGAATCCAAGAACTAAGAGGCTTGCCAGATTTATAATCTCTTCTCTAGATAGAGCAAACTAGATATCAAAAGTTTATCACAGGAGCTTATTTATGCACAGAAACTCAATGTCTGAAAAAGGTACTGGGTGTGCTCATGGTTGGAAGAAGGCACTAACCAAATGTAGTGCAGAAATGAGCTATACCTTTTAAAAGGCAGCATAGTAAGTTATTGGAACATTGCATCAGCTGCTGTGGGGTGTTTTTCATTACTGCAAGACCTGAAAGCAACCCAAGACAGCTTTCTAAAAGCAAGGACTCAACCAAGGGCTTTGAGCTGAATACAGGAGTTACTGGATAAAATTCTGAGTGACATAAAAAATCAGAGAATTCATTGGTGGAGGTGGACACAAGGCCACCCCAACAAGTAGGGGCAGGTCCACCTGGGTGCATACTTCAGGATCTCTTATTTCTCTCTAGAATATCCCAGGTTTACAGACGACCGCTGATGAAATGCTTGCCCATGGATAGGTGCCTCTTCAAGTTCTTAATGCACAGCAGCCATTCTTCTATGACTTTTGGTATTTTGATTTTAAGAACTACTTCTTCAGGTGAGCTATATGGTGTTTGAAATCCTGGAAAACATACTGGAAATTCCACAAAATATGCTGGAGACATCAGCAGTAATAGTGTTCTGAGGGTTAAAGATGCCATAGTTTGTCCTGCTTCTGAGTGCTAAGGAGTTGTCAAGTCTCAGTTTGGTAGGAGCTGGAATGTGAGTGTTACTGATCTGGGAATTACTGTTTAAACAGATGTTTTCAATGTCCTTTGGGACCATCAGGATGAAAAATGAAGTAAAATCATCAGCTATTATAAATAACAATGGACTCAAAGAGGCTCACAGACTCTGCACAGTATGTGCAGCATTTACAGAAATCTGGCTTTGCATTTGTTATGAGAACAGCAGGGCAAGTCTGTGAGCAGTCTACCTCCCTCACAGTTCTTGCAACAGTCTAGGTGCCCTGAAAGGTGGTGTCTTTCCAGTCATTTCACAGAAAGTTATATAGGATCCAGACAGGATAAAAGAGGACTCTACCTGTTTTTCTTACTTAATGTTATCCTGTGAAAGGTATGTGTCAAGAAATGGTAAATAATCTGAGTAACTTTCCATACCAATTTCAAGTAAACAGTTTAAATGGTAATGGGCAAGCTATGAGTTTACAATGGACAGCATTCCAGGAGAGAATGGTAAATTTAAAAAAAAAAAAAAAAAGGACATACTCCTGTGGCATACAGGGAAAATGATATCCTTTAAAAGTGCTGTGCACTTTGGATAGAAAAGCAAAAGCTTGAACTCCGTCATCAGCACTAGCCAGTCACAACATGAACATTTTAATGTTGACTGGTGCTCCTGTGGGAGTTGTTATGACTCTTATGTTCCCTTGATAAATTCTGTTCTCCAAGATGTTCCCAGGCCTTGTGTACATTCTGCTTGTGGCTGAGCTGATAGCAAAGTCACATTCCTCAACTCTAAAAACTCAAGAAATACGTTTTGTTGTTTCATGAGATTTGTCTGGCTTTGCATTGGAGAGCCAAGGAAGAGGACATGATGTGACCTTTAGCATATAGCCTTCTGCTTATGGAAACCTCTTTTCATTTGTATGTTTGAGAAATACATAATTCCTTTTAGGATGCACATCTTGCGCAACCAACATGACCAGCATGACCAGCTTTCTTTGGCCACACATGAGAAAGAGGCATCTAAATGACAGCATGCTGTGACCTATGCCTTAACATAGATATTAGGTGTATAAAACTCACTTTAATGAAATACAGGCAACTTATTATAACAGAGCAGTCTATAAACACAGCCCCTAGCCTCCTTATATGTCTAAGATGTCACTGATGCCTGTTTTCTCTAAAACTCTTCAACTGAAAGTCCTGTTTCCCTGTCTGCTCAGAGGCTTCGCTGTATTGGGTTGGTCTGAAAAACTAGGTCCTTATTTTTGTCCTTAGCCAGGCTGGAATTCACAAGCTAAGCAACCCTCATGCATGTCTCCTGAGGATCCTGATCTTTTACATTTAAATCATACTTAACACATTGATTATCCACAGCACTGACCTTATTTGCCCACAAATTTAGGAATTACTGAGCCTGCAGAGCCAGGAGGGAGATCATTACTTCCCTGATGAAGCAGTAATGCCTTGCCTCTGGTAGAGAGCAGAGCAATTAGAGGTGAATCTTGTTCCATCTGTCACCTCCCAGGACAATGAACCTGACCCTGACAGTCTGCAGATAGAGAGCCTTCTTCTGTTGCCTTCCTGTAGGAACCTTTCTCTGTTGCCAAGTCTCATGTCTCCTGTCTCATCCATCTCTGTCATACACCATTCAATCCAGTACAGCTTCTGTCTATGCCTCCTTTGGTGCAATGCAGTTTCAGTCTTTTGCCTCTGAAGGGTTTCTGTTAAGATCTCATTAATACTCCTGGATGTGGCTAAGCCTGATCACCTCCTCTGGCAGCTCCTTTAGCTGGCAAGTCAGGTTCTCAACGAGAACACAGTTCCAGTAGGTAGGACACTGTTTCTCCCATCCCCAGGAGAACCAGGCATGCCCAGTAGCCTAAGTCTTTGGTGTCCATATCCTGCCTCTGTATCTCCCAGTCAGCTGATGTTGCTGATGCTCCAGGGATAGAGTCTCCACTTTCTGATGTGGGCTGTGTCCTTTGGTATGTCCACTATTGTTCAACCAGCCACTTGTTCTCTTAAGCAGTTTTTGTGACACTTCTACACCCTGTTCTGTACAAGCTGCTGCATTAGTTAGCTAGACAACCATGTTCCTGAAGAGGTGTGTCCTCATGAAGTTCAATGACAGGAAATGCCAAGAATGGCACCTGAAAGAAATAACCCCAGGCACCAAGGTAGTCTGGTGTGCTTATCTATCTGAAGCTATTATAAGATCAGTTGAAGGAATATTTCCAATTTAAAAGAAACAAAAATCAAACTGAAAAATTCTAAACAAGTCATCACAGTAGATAGGATGGTTTGAAAAAAAATGTATGTGACATCAATTTTCCCGATAATATCAAGTTATAAAAAGACATTCTCATGATAGTTGCTGTGCCACAGATAACAAAGTGAGTCAGAAACTTGAATTGCACCCAGAAATGAATGGGGGGGGGGGGAAGCAGGAGAGTGTCTAAATCAAAAATTAAGACAAGGGTTAGTTTTCTCCCATGAGCTCATTAAATCGGATCTTTTGGCTGCAGTTGTATGACAGCAACTTGACAACTATGAAAGGGATAATTTCAGTAAATTTATCCTCAATATTGCCCTTACCCTGTTAGATCTCCAGAGGAAGTAAGACCAGGTCCCATTTTTCTAACATATTTGATCCCCTAACTTAACACAATTGATACAATCAATTTTAAATGCCCCATTCTATTATTCTTACCAAAACTTGTGTTGCATCCTAATGAGGTCTAGAATAATTCAAGAAATTTATACAACATTGACCCGTATTGCAGGGAAAAAATAAAGGTAATGGCAAATGTGGTTACAAAGCACAGTGGAATTTGGCCCTTGGTACCTATTTCACATGCAGTGGAAATTGTCACTATGTTCCTGTCACCAAGTAAAGTTGTTAGCCGAAGAAAAATGATAGCAGTTTTGTATGATACTGCTTAATGGCTAGTTCCAAATATTCAGGCTTTTTCTCTTAGTATCTGTCAATTAATTTCTTTAATTAGCCTATAAATTCTTGTATTTCCTTTCTTTTTACCTTTTGAAGAAACTGGTTACTCTGACCTTAAAACCCTCTAGCATTTCACCAGCACTTTTTTTGTTCTTCACCAACTGATCATCTCCAGTTACAGCATTAATTACAGTTGTTCATAGGTCACAGTAAGAAGTAGTATTCAGGTGGAGCGAGACTGTCTGGCCCAATAACGAAAGGGGAGATAATACCTTCCTGAATATACCTTACAAATGTCATGAGATACCCTACTAAATTAACCATATTTAAAATGCTATGATGCTCTCTTATTTTTCAACACAATTGTGCCTGAAGTATGCTAAGTGGCAGACAGCCTGGTCTTTCTATATCATCTTTTATACATGTAGAATGTCAAGCACAGACAGTCCTTGCTGTCCCATTAGAACCTGTTTGCCTACCACAATAAAAGGACAGTGTCTTTTATGATGATGATTCAGTCTTATAGCAATGGTAAAAGAGAACAGCTCTCACTTAGAAGAATCTTGGAATCTGGATTCTAGGAATTCTAGAATCAAGAAGAAACTTGGAATCTGGTCCATCCCTTCTTTATAGTTATTTTTATTTTACATGAAGATAGAAATTCTAGGTGATACAATCCTGATTTCTCCTCTCCTTTTATTGTGGTTGTATATACCTGATGACTTCCAAGAGTACCAGCAAATGTTTATGAGAATCCATCTTCAGGAAGACAGTGACAAATTATGAACATCATCTAATATGACTTCACAGGCAGGAATCTCCCATATGCTAGAATTAGTGTCAAATCTAGACAGCTCCAAACTTCACAGGCACCTCCAAACAGAGGCAAAAAAACCAAATCAGTGTAACTTGGAGACAGCTGGCAACAAACACGGATCTGCTGTGTTATCTTTGTATACACGACTTTGCCAGAAGTAAAATTAATGTAGAGTGTTGGACGAACATAGTAAATATCCTGACCTTGGCATAAGAAGAACATTTCAAGGGAAACTGTCTGGACGTCTGTTCACAGCTAACGATAGCAGAACCACAAATCAGTCATGCTGGGATTCAGCTCATTTAAGTGCCTGCAGTGGAGACGCTGGCATGTGTGACAGCACTATAAGCTTTTTGCACAGTACATAGAGAGGAACTTGCACTGCTAGGACATAGAATCTCTCCTGCTCCTTTTCAGTTACCTACTTAAAGAAGAGGGAAATTGAATTCTGTTTTTCCCTGACCATGTTCACTGGTTGTCTGGCAAGTGACACTGGCAATTGGGTAACATGTATCAGCAGCCCTAGGAGAAAAGAGAACATTTGCTCTGAAGGAGGCAACTGTAATAAGAGCTTGGGTCCAACTGTTATTTGACATTATTTTTGCAAAACAGCAGAGATGTAGCAGGCAGGGCACTAAATCACATATAAGAAGTCAGGAAGATAAGAGTGATTTCTGCTTTTTAAAAGGCTAAAGATGAAAAATACAACTTTTATTTTCAGATTATTTTCTAAGGACAAAACTCCAATGCACTTCCTTTGTATTTGAAGAAAATCCTATTTTCTCCCAGTCTAATCAAGGTAAGACTTTCAGAACTGTGTTAATGACAATTTCAGGGAAGTAAGAGCTAGGAAGAGAGTTCAAATGTAACCAACTCATAGACATCACCTAATCTTTGGGCTACATTCACCGAAATGATATATTACATTTTACATCAACCAGGAAAAGCTATCAATAAACCTGCAAATAAAATATCCAGAGTATTCAGCTTAAATATCTGCAAATATTGGGAGACTGGTAAGATTTCTAATGCCTCTTTTTTTTTTTTTTCAATTAAGTTATTATATTCTTATTCATACTACAGAAGCATTTGAGGCCTTTAGAGAAAAGAAAACTTTGTAACTATCTCCTTACATATTTAATACAATTATTTGTTACTTTGTTGTCATATCTCATGTTTTCTCTCCCTATCCGTTTCCAGTTTTAACAAGTTACTACTCTATTTTCCATCAACATAAAAAGGACATTTCATGTAGTGTAATAATAATTAAGCCATGTGGATGGTAGCAGGTTAGTGCTCAAGCCCATATTCTAGTCCTACCCTGTTTATTTTTGTTGATGGCAGCTCCAACACTACCAACACAGTTCATGGAGAAAAACAATCAATTCAAGAGAACAATTCATCATATGCATATTAACTCACACAGTTATCCACTTGTAGATCTCTTTTTTTTCCTAGAGCACCCATTTTTGACTAAGATGGCTAACTTAGATGTTGAAGTTGGAGCAGATGAAAAGCAGTCTCACTTTCCAGCTGCCCGATTTAAATACAGTTGTCAGTGGTACAAGGCAAACAAATACAATGAGAGCTATACCATAGATAATTAATTGCAAAATGTCTTAAATTAGATCTGAAATATATATAAAGCATTCTTAAACATAATCTTCAGTGAGCTGCATCTCCCCTTGTTATCACAGGATATGAAATTTTTTTTACTAAGCATTCTGCAGCACATGATTTGCAATTAAGACTGGTCAGTACAGCTACAGTTAGCTCTCAGGACATTCTTTACTGGACATTGTCCTTTTCATTTCTTGCTGATCTTTTGTTCCTTCCTTCTCCAGACTGGAAGACGCTGTGATGAGTGGAAACCTGTCTAGAAAAAATAGGTGAATGCCTATTAGGTTAGAAAGTTCTGAAAGGGCATCTCTTATATATGCTATCCTTGCACACCAACTAGGACAGATTGCAAGACCAGGAAACTCTCTTCATGGGTAAATTATTTCACCTCCTAACTCATATGCTTCGTCAAGATACAACCAGTAACAGCAGCAGACTGCAAAAATGTCCAAATAACTTCCACAAGGCTAACAGTGACCAAATTCAGGAGCAAAGTATAACTTGGTTAGATAAGTTTGAGGTGTCTGTTAACCCCACAAAGAAACATGGAAGGGCAGGCTGCTTTCAGTCTGTGCTAGCAGCCACATAGCACCAAAATGTGCATAGTGAATATTGTCAAATAACAGAAAACCTGTCAATATGCAACAAATTAAAGAAATTAGATAATGTGATGGGGATTTATGTAAAGTAGGTTGAAAGCAGGAACAGAGTGGAAAAATCCAAGGAAAAACACCACTTTCACTGACTATGACATCTGGAGTAGCCTGGGCAAATGTGATTCTAAAGCATGCCTGATATAAATGTCATTTTTTATCATTGTGTTGAGAGAAGGTACTTTCCTTACAAAGCCTTCTGTGGGCTGCTCAGTCTATAGATGGATTCATCAACATTCATTTAATAAATTGGTTAATTATGACAAGAAATGTTTGGTGACCCTAACAGAGCTACCCATTTCTTTACTCTGCTTTTCAAGTCATCAGCTCAGAATGCAGCAAAAGGAGTGTAGTCACAGGTAATGGAAACAGACTGGAGTAACTAGGCAGAAGCATAGCTAAATAGCTTTTAAATGAGATTGGAAGGGTGGGAGGGAGGAGATGTGATAGAGGTCATCTCAGAGAGAGTGCATAGCAGAGTGGTGTGCAGGAATGATAGCTTTCCATGAAATGTGGAGTCAAAACTCTCAGATGAAGGGATTTAAGAATTCATTTTTATCTCCAGTATAGAGAACCTGGATGTTGACTCTTCATTTTCTCTTGTGCCCTTTCTACTCCTAAGGAATATCAACAACAATATCCCTCTTATGCATGTGCAGTTTGAAAGGTTAATGAGACTCTTTGGTAGCTTAAATATCCCTATAAGTTTCTCATCTCTCCTAGCATTATCATCTGGGGTAAAACAAAGCTGTTTCCTGAAAGGTAGCTATTTTTCCTTCTGTTTCAAAGCTAGCATTTCTACTAAACCCCGGACTGAAACCTGTACAACAATGAAATATTCCCATTAAATGATTTTCAAATATGGTGTAAATTTTGATACAGCATTCATAGCTTCAGCACAGAGAAACTGTCACAGAAATGTTCAGAGACTGATGAAAATCTTGGGGAAAAGCTGAAACTCAACAATGCAAATCTTCCAATTTGACAAGCCCAAAGAGTAAATAAATAATCCAACATTTTATTCACCTTCTGGATACATTAATTTTAAACCTGCATCTGTTACCTTGAAAGGCTAAGGCTTTTTTTTTATAAGAAAAGAGAAGAGAAAGCTGAAACTGTCACCTAGCATCAGAATACCAGCAGCTGCTACTTGCATCAAAACACAATCATTTTTGTAACCAAAATAAACCCAAAAAACTTCACAGGTCATTTTATAGCTGTCTTTCAGATAAGAACTCAGGGCCGAAGGCGTTGTCATCTTCTTGGACAGTATTTATAAGGCCTGACATAAACACTGTCCATGCATTTGGGGAGTCCTTGAGTGTTGCCAGTTTTGACAAATCAAGCCATTTTTGGTGTCCTGTAAAACCTTATCTATAAAGCCTCCCTGAGCTCCAAAATTTACTATTTTTTCTGTCCCATCAAGAAACTTTTGTTACTTGTCCCAGATTTGTGCATGCTTGGGATGCTGAATCAATCTACCCAGGAGGTAAGCACAGCTCCAGCTCCTACCTTTGCCTGCCATGGGCTTCTATGTGTTAAGTGCAGGGAAGAGGCAATAACTGACGCCGCAGAAGAGGAGGAGGGATCAAAATTAGACAAGCTCTTTAAGGCAACTCTACTGTGTATTTTTTCCACTTATCCTAAGATCATCACATTAGTCTGCTCCCAACTGCAGAGGAACAGAGAAGAGAAAACATGCTGCAGCTGTTGCCCTAGACTGAATTTAGTTTTACATGAATTAAGTCTTCCATGGGCTGAAATTACTCATTGTAACATAGCTGAAAGTTAGAATTACGTTGACACATATGGTGTGAATGGACAAAAGGTTGAAAAGACAAAAAATATATACAAAAGAAAATAGATCATATACATAGAAATATACGAAATTTATGGGAACCAGTCTGATAAGTAAGGAGCTCACAGACTCTAGCTCTTCCCATGCTTTGTTGGAGAAAAAGACTTATTTCCATTTTGCTCCACACCAGCCTGAAGAGCTGGAGTGTCATAGAGAGGTGACTGTGTGCCATGGATTGTAAAGAGGAGTAACACATGGTCCCCTCTTTCCCAAAGCAACTTGGAAGAAAATTTGTTTCCTGGGACACTGCCCTGGGCATCAATTATCCCAGTTCCAGAATTTATTATGAAAACAGGACTGAGATCTAAGGGAGGTCTCTAGGGTTTTGCTCATTAAAAGAAGACTTTGAAAGTCAGGGATGACTTCAAATATGGTGATGCTTAGTGACCAGTAAGGATGGACCATAGATGAACCCCTATGTCCATTTATTCTTGCATAGGTGTCAATAGAGTTCTTATTTAGCTTTGTAGAGACGAGATAACATGACAGTCTGGGAATGAAGTTGTAGAAGTTACTTTATTATCATGATATTTCAGCTCCTGATTTAGACACAGCAAGATTTTTGACAGGAAGGAGATTTTTCTAAATTCTTCATTAAAAGTTTACAGAAATGTATATGATGGGAAGAAAGTTGCTATTACCTAAACTATTTATTAAAAAGTGTAAAAAGCATAGCTGCACTTCGTGATGTTTGTGCTAGAGTAGAAGCATATGTAAAAGGGGATATTCCACCTCAACATGAGGAAAAAATTCTTTACCGTAAGGCTGATGGAGCACTGGAACAGGCTGCCCAGAGAGGTTGTGAAGCCTCCTTCTCTGGAGACTTTCAAGACCTGCCAGGATATGTTCCTGTGTGGCCTGCCCTGGGTGATCTTGTGCTGGCAGGGGGGTTGGACTTGATGATCTCTAGAGGTCCCTTCCAACCCCTAACATTCTATGATTCTGTGATTGTATTATTAACAAGAGGAAATCCTACTAAATCTGTCAAGGAATTGGGGCTCTGTTTCTCCACAGAGTGGATCATAGACCTACAGCACCACCTCCACTCATAGCATTGAAACTCAACACACCTAAAATACAGGTCGTGCAGAGTACTGAATCATAAAGGAGTTGAGGGCTCTCAACACATTACCCATGAAGGATGCCCATCAGTACTGAATCTTTGGAAGCAGTTTCACTCAAGTCTTCCATGGCAAAGAGCTGATGTGGCTTTGCTGCACAGAGTACCTGGAGAAAAGTGAGACAGGACGGTGTGAAGGTGTTCTTCTACTGCTGGTGTGGCAGCTTTTGAGAGTTATGAGAAACCCATTCAAATTTGGGCTCATTTTTGTGTCTGAGGAAGAATAATCTTCTCTCCTGGCTTCTGGTGCTCCTCACTCAGCACAGTGGTTGATAGTGGCAATAAGCAATGATTTAGTCACTAGAGACTGAGCTATTTAAAGTGACACAGGTTGAATTAGCCAAATTATGAGACTGGACTTTTCCCTCTGGAAAAGGATAACAAAACCAACCACGGAGAAGATAGAGATAAATTTATTCTATATTTTCTAACTCTGGGTACTGTGATTCTTCCTGAAACAAACAAAGAACAAACAGGTGGCTCCAGACAATATTTTCAACCGCAATGGTAGAGTAAACCCATGCCTGGACAGACAACTAGAAAGGCAGCAAGAGACATCAGCTTAGTTTTATACACACAGAATATTTTCTGAGAAAAAAAAAAAAAAGGATAAAAAGTTATAAAATTTGCTTGAGGCTAATTTTTGGGGGAGTTTGGGTTTGTTTGGTTTGTTCCACACAGTTTGTATGCACAATGCAACTAGATCCTGAATTTTCCAGGCTTCCTGATCCAGCTGTCCTGAATAGAAACTCATTATCACTAAGCAGGGAGAGTGAAAATGATGGATTTGGGAGTAGAAATTAAAAAGTCCTTTATATATATGTATGTCTTTATACATCACTAAACTCTGTGATGTTTCAATATACAGAGCAATAATAGGCTGACATTCCTGTTCAGTAGTTTTCATGGAGTTTTTGGAAGTACTTACAGAACTCCAAAGAAATCAGTGTACCACAGAGTTATAGGGAATAAATAGGGTTAAAATTGCTTATGCCATCCTGGTGAGAGATAGCAAACATTTCCTGATCCTGTGTGGAGAATCAAGGAAATCTTCCTTCAACTCGTAATTGAGTTCCTAATGAGAAAAATTGCCAGACGGAAAAAGTTATCTTCAAAGGGTTGCACAAGCCAAGATCCCTTAATGTAGCCATGGTTGTCTCTCTGGAGAGCAGCATTTCTTCTGTGAGTGATTAGACATGATGTTTACAGACTTCTCCTGCCAGTTTATGAAATTCTTACTTGCTACTGCAGATTCATTTGACATAAAAACTGTAAATAGAATCTAGAGCATCACCGGTATGACCACTTATATTTCTGGGTGTTTCATTGCCAAGGGAGGAAATATCTTCCACCTGAAAATGGTAAGACACAGTGACAACATCACCTCTGAGTTTGTGACAGGTTTCTCTTTGATTCTCTTTCCTGGGACTTGTATTTCTCTGTTCATTCCCAGCATCTGTAAGCTGCTTTCAGCATGCAGCAGCTGCCTGCTCTCATGAGTCTCTAAAGACACTCCATTAAACAACCACTCTTCTACAGCCATGCAAAGAGCTTATTCTGATGCCTCAAAAAGTGTGTTTGGAAGCCATTGCTAGCACAAAATCTTGACTTAGTATGTAGAGTAGAAAAAACATCCCTCAGGAGAGAACAAACTCATTTTAGGAAAAGGAAGATTTGTCTCTGAAGTGAGCTCTAGGGACATTTCCCCATTTTTTTCCTCAAAACCTACTTACTCAAGTCCTTCTGCAGAAGCTTCATCCCATGAATGAAACCCACACATCTCCCTTTTCCCACCCTCCTTTATCTGGGACTCAATTTACTGAAGTGCAGTAGAGGATGCAGAATACTAGTCAAAATATCTTCTCCTAGCTGACATAGAATGACAACAGTGGAAGAGCCTGTAATTCACACATGACTGGAAAAGTTGGAATTATTTTGACTTGCTCAGCTCTGCTTTGTTGTTATGCATTAAGCATAAGGCTGACAAAAAAAAAAAAAACAAAAGGGAGATCCAGGTTAGCAGAACAGTAGTGGAGGCAGTCAGGAGTGCAAGAAGAGCCCTGTGTTTGAAACTGTGAGCAAGTCTGGGCAGGGGACTGCAGCTGACTGGCACTTCAGTCTTGTTAGACCCCTACTGAGGGGGCATGAACTGATGTGAGACATCTGTCTTGGATTTGCTCTTGGGGACTCATGGTTATTGTGGAGCTAGCCAGCTGCATCTGATATCCTGTCTGAGGAGGGTCAGAGTAACCATATAAAAATATTTTCATTTGTTTCATCTAATTGGCAACTTAATGGTGTTTTGTCATGAGTCTGGGGCAATGTGGCTCATTGTGTGGGAGTCCAGACAGATATAATTCGTGTTTTGTGCTGCCTGTGAGAGAAACCTTAGAAATTTGAGGAATTAATTCTCTTTTGAGCTGAAGGATAATTGGATAACAGAGCCTGTTGTTAAGATAATCACTGCAGCTCTGCTGGCCTTGGCATTTCCTCACAATACCTTACAGAGCCTTCCTGCCTGGCTGCTTCTGAGAACACCAGTCTTCAATTCCTCGTCTTTCCCATCCTCTGCAAAGGGAGACCAAGTACTCAGGTGCCAACAGTGTTCAGCCCTGGTGGTGGATGGTTGTACTGGAATCCTTCAATGCTGAAAAAGTACTTTAAATTTATCTCATAGTTTGGAAGGTTAACAGATGGGCTGAAAGATCCAATCCACAGTTTTCAAAAATAAAAATCCTTAAATCTTAGAATGTGGGTTTCAGTGTAATACCCATGGAAAATTGCCATTGATTAATGTAGCTGGCGGAAGCTGACAAGTACACATGTGACTGAGGAAGCAGAGAAGATGTGAGATCAGGCAAAATAACTAATCTGGAACCAGAAGATGGGGCCCTTACTGAGCTGAAGTGGCCAAAAGGAGAAATTTGAGAAGGTGCCTGGTGCCAAAGGAGCTCCCACACTGCCCTCTCCAGTTGCATCCGTGGGCATGTGCTGATTTCTGTCCACTCTCCCTGGGAGATAGGCCTTTAAAACAGTTCAGATTTCAAACTCTCTCTTTACCTCCCTGTCCTGAACTGGTTTGTCTGTGTTAAAGTGGTAAACTCATCCCTAAATAAAATAAATGACAAAGAACACTTACCACCCCAAAACTGATTGATCATCTGGGATCAATCAATTCTACATTCAACGTGAAATTGCATCTACTGTTTACAGTTAGTGGTAAGTGTAAGTGACAGGTTAAATATAAAACATCAGAAAAACACAATGCAAAACAAAATACATTTACCAAAATGCAGGAACAGAAGTTGGGCAGTAAACCAGCAGATCAGTGAATATTTTTTAGATCATGAAGAGACATCAACCTCCCTCATTTCTTCTAAACCTCTATTTATTATCTTGCAAAGAGTGGCCAAACAGACACACAATGTATTAGAAGGGAACACAAAATGTCATTAAAACAAATGGCATATGATAAATTGAATATACAAAATAAAAAGAGATGCCATGATAAAATGGCAGCAATCATATTATATGCAGAGAGGGCATGCCAAATTGGACATTATAAATATTGAACTGCGTATATGGCACTGAAACACTGACATTGCTCAGCAGATGATGAGAATGGTACAAGCTAATGAAAAGGACAAAGAGGAAGCAAATAGACTCATTGATACGAAGGTACAAGTTTCACATGAAGAACTATCAGGTATATCATATCTATAAAATATGAAGATACTGTTGAAAAAATATTCTGGTCTCAAAGCTGGGTATCTACCTCAGATTTCTGAAAGAGCTTCGCTTTTAATTCTTTTCAGAGGCAAAGTTTCAGAGAATACATGAAAATGAAGCCTGGACCAGATAAACTGAGACTAGGATTTTTTTGCAAAAACTGGATCCAGCCACATGCACTGAAGAACATAGAGCAATATGGTGGCAACATATCACCTTATTCACTCAATTTTGATCAAAATGCTTTTCAAAGCTGTTTTTCTAACCTTACCAAGTATATATGAGTTTACCTGAGAAAACTGTATTAACAGCTACAGAAAATGCAGAAGCAAAAGCAAAAAACCCTCTTGTGACTGCTTTGGGAAATGTCAATCTTGTAGTCATGAAAGTAGCATTTTTATTTTATTTCTATAAAAAAAAAAAAAATAAAGGAAGTTTGACACCTACTGCTAAAGTGGTAGGCAGTGAGCCTGTGTCATGCTTCCATGTGGTTTTTTCATGGATGTTTTCTTGTTCACAAATATTTTGCCAATTTCCCCTCCTCTAAACTGCATTACAGGCTGTAGCGCACAGACACACGGCTACGACCTGTACAGACAGACTTGTGATCCTTTTTCCTGCAGTCCAAGGCCAGCTCCCAGATGAGTCTAACTAGGCTGAAGCTACGAAATCCCCAGATCTCTTGAAGATTTGTGGATCATCAGTGGGGAGCAAAAGAGATACAACGTTGGAAGACAAAATCAACTCTTCAGAAAATATTTTGACTATCAAACACATTCATTGAACTTTTTCATTTATATTATTATTATTTTTTAAATTGTTTTTGTTGGTTTGAAACTGATAGGATAAGTGGAGTGATGTGACTGTAGGGCAGGTTATTCCTGCAGTAAAAGGGTATTTTATTATGGAGGACACGGGTTCTATGACAGTCAGTGGAGACTCTGCTCTGCTGTGTTTTTTTTCAATTCTCAGGCCATAATGTTTTGAATCTCCTGCTGAGAAGGTTATTAAGATGATAATCTAAGATTTAATAAGTTTTACTTCTACTTAGATATCAGTCTTCTCAGTGTCTATCTCTTTTTTATAGCCATCACTTCAGCCTTCCATAACAATGCAGATCAATCTGCAAATACAAGAGAAAGTTACGAACCTCGTCTGCCCTCATTTGTGAAGCTGCAGCCACGGCAGGAGGGCCAGAAGAATGAACACATTACAATGCACCAGGCCAAGCCAATCTGCAGTGCATGGGAGAGGCGTAATCAGTGTTACCTTCTCATTATAATGCTTAATAAAAATAGATAATAAAGCATTTGGAGTACTGTTGAAGCAAAATGCTAGTTAAAATGAACCTGATAATAAAAGGCTCAGTGGGTTTTCTTGAATCAAGTGCCAGCCTCAAGCAATCGAAAAGAATTTCCCAAGTGCTTGCTTAATAAAGCAATAAAAAGAAACATTTGTTTCACATGGTTCATTGTCCCCATATTCTGTGGTTAACTGTGTTTGTTCTTGGGACCCACAATGCTGCCTTCCAGCCCCATTATTACAAAGTAATAATGCCCAATTCAGCCTTTCCCTTGTCAGGACAAGCTGCTTACACATTGTAGCTGCTTGGGTTGCAAGGGCAGGAACCACCTCGGTTTCTCAGAAGCCCAGGAGAAGCTTAAGAAACCCTCTAGTTAAGCATGAAGAGAGGCAAAGGAAGACCCTTGTTTCTGTCAGTTCTAAGCATCAGGAATGTCACCTATGGAGGGTGCCAGACACTAGTTACAAAAGCAGAGCAATATGCAATTAGACACATATAATGTCAGTGATGTGTATTTGAAGGGCATATGGCTATGAGAAATCTAGGGTATTAAAAAGTATACAAAAAAGGCAGAAGTATTGTCTTTATTTTCCAGATCCTGTTAGCTGTCTCTCAGGTCACAAAATCTGGAGGGCTATTGCACAATGTAAACAAGCTCTTTTTCTAGTTATTTTACTGCATTCAACCATTCTGTGTTTGAAATCACACACTTTCTGTGCTGCCCTTGTCCCAGAGCCACCTGACCAGGAGTGGTTAGTGAGTCCTGCCTGTAAATAGAAGGTGGAACAGACCATCAACCCAAGCCCACTAGTGAAGAACTACCTTTAAGTCAAGTATTGTGCTTTGTCAGGCATTTAATCCCTTCCAGCAGACACAGACTTTGGCATTAATCACACTATTTATGGTAAATTTTGTCTTTCAATGAGGAGAAAGCTCTTTTAGTTTAAAAAAAAAAAACAAATAAAAAAAGCGCCTGATCTGTATTTCATTGAAATAAATTGAAATTATTCCTTTAAAATGGAAGATGGACTGAACTTTTATTCCATTATCTCATTTCATATGCAAAATGAGTCTAGTAATGCTTCTGTTTACCTGGAGCACTGAAACTTATCAGATGATAAGTATTGCAAGGAAAGGTGGCACGGTGCAAGGTCATGCATTCAACAGTCCCTGGAGTGGAAAGAAGAACCTTCTGCATGATACTTAAAGGAAACACTTGCAGATCCCTCATGCTACTATAGCCATGGTGATCTCTCACTTCAAATTGCCTTTTTTTTCCTCAATGTAACATTTATACTCATATAACCTCTTTTTATTAAAAAAAAAACCCTAAAACCCACAAACAAAAAAAAAGACTTTTTTTCCTTACTTCTTTGCTAATTGTCAGTAATACATTGATGAAATTAATCAAGGTTTTCCTTGAAGATTATCAGAACATATTTGGAAGAGAGGGAGGGAGGAAGAAAGGAAGATGCATCTGTTTATACATTCCAGTCTTGTGTCAAAGTAAAATATTTAGCAGTTTGCTAATGAAGGTGGAAAACAAAATGTGTTCTGCAGAATGAAGTAATCCTTTGAGAACCTACTTAATGAGATGAAGGTTAGCCGATGACACAGTCTCTGGTTTAAAGTCCCATACTACCTAGATGGAAGAAAAGATACAAAGAGGTTAAACACATTTCCTCATTTTTATTTTTCCTCTAGCTGTTTGGTTTGTTTGTTTTTGTTCTGTAAATAACTAGGGAGGGGAGAAGATAAGCACCAGGTCCAAAAATAGCAGAAAAATAAGATTGAGACTTACATAAAGAAAGGAGCTATTCTCATTTAATATACAGTAGAAAACATTGTACACAATTTACAATGGTAAATTTCAAATCAGTTTGCTGTCCATGTTTAGTAATCTAATAAATTACATTTAAAAGCCTTACAGTATGAAACCATGCAACAACATAATATCCAGTATTATTCAGCTAGATCAAATTTAAATAGTAGAGCTTAATATAGTCCACATTTATTCCAATGGAATTAATTGAATAAATGTAAGTATGATAAAAATGGATACAACTCACTGCATAAACTGCCTCCTAGATTGGATCAAGGATGTGTATGTGCTACTGACTTGAATACTTATAGTTCAGAATTTAGAATCATTAAATTTATTTAGGCTAAAAGGCTATGGGAGCCTAGACTATTCAAGCTTCACAGGCATATCGTGATTTCCTTAGTAAGTGGATTTTGGAGCCAGGAAGTATTCAAGATTGAAGAAGTCAGTAAAACTATAAAGTTCATTAAATACAATCTTGTATACAATGGTCTTAAATTGCACTTTTATTTAAATAAGCCTCTTCCAGAAAAATTTTAACATCCACTTCTAGCATTCATCGATGCCATAGAGCAAGAAGGACTCTTTCCCAACATCTGGTAGTCCATAGGGGTTTGCACAAAACACCAGTAATTACCTTCTAATGGAAGATCATTAAATGGCCTTTAAGAGTCGTGTGAAATTGTCATGGTACAATGCACATAGAAGGTATTTTATACTTTTAAACTCCTTGTGCCTGTAAACTTCATGATTGGGAGATGGCAGCGGGCCAGTTCTGAACTTCCCAGTTATTTATTGTGCTGTGCCCTTGGAAACTGAGTGGAGGTAATGGTCCCCTGTGTACCTGGCATCGAATAATCCTACCACCTTTTGTAGTAAATACTTTAATCACACAAAGCGAATGCTGATTTTCAGTGTATGATGCAGTTCATGATAAATTTATGAATACATACTGCTAGTGTATGTCCTCAAGCAATCTGTATTTCCCACTGTCCTGGTTATCTTCAGTCCATGTGTTTCTAGAGTATGTAATTTCTTTGTACGTAAGAAGCAGAATATTAGCTCAATATGTTTTGCACTTCCTAACAAAGCTAGCAAAATAGGAAAGCTGAAACATGCAAATATCTTCTTTTTTCTAATTAGAGTGTGTCAGAGGGAGGGTCTGCAGCACAAGAGCAAGAGGTTCTGTTTTAAGGAACTGTTTTTTGCTTTTTAATATGTTGTATGTTGTTTGTTTATTAGAAATAATTCCTATGAATTATCCACATTCAGAGCCAGCCACTTCTACTTAATTATCATTCTATCAGTGCTGAACGAAGAAAGACTTGATGGAAAACAGATTCCCTCATACAATTTATCAGCCTGAATAGCAATCCCAGATAATTAGAATCATACACTGCCACAGCATGCAGATGGTGTTCAGAAGCCAGCTATCTAGAATCAGTCCAATCAATACGGTTTCATCTTGACAAGGGTGTTATTCAAAGCCATACAGAAAGGCCACCATTATTCCATTCCTTATGAGCTTCTCTTTCCTTAAATGACTGTCAAGAGGTCTTTTTTACTTTAACATTATCATTTTTCTGTACATGGCATAAATGATGTTCAGGAAAGTAGGCTCAGATTCTATTATATCATATGTCAAATGAACAGAGACAAAGAAGTCAAAACCAACAGACTAATTGATAGGACTCGAAATTCCCGTTGATTTTAACACAATGGGGAGGCTAAGTTCATAATTAAAAAAAACCCACAAACCCACAGGAAAAGCAGAATTAATGTTTCCATGGAAACGTTAACTTTGACTCTTTCCATGACTTAAAAGATGGTCTTTCATTCTTTGGCTCAGGCAATTCTTGTCTGACATTTGATTTTTCCTCCCAATTTAGCTTACAGTTACATTCCTCTATTTGCTGTTTAGTCATTTTATTGAGTTAAATACAGCTGGCTTTTACAAAATCAGACTGAAAGTAAGGTCAATGCTTTTACTTTCTACAAAGAAAAAAAGCAACCCTTTTAAATATTTTTACTGTATCATTATTAATTATAATTATTATTAAATATTAATAATAACAATATAATAATAATGAAGTGTAGGTTATTTCCTCTATTCTGTGAAGAGTCTGAAATGTCAGCAAGGCTGTTGCACAGTTCCCAGCACCCTAAAACAAGACTAAACCCGCTGCTTTATCCAGCTTTGCATGAAGGCCTTCTCACAACTAGTTTCCATGGAGTTGATTGGTGATGCTAATGCTACTCGAATTCCAGAAAGCACTTAATAGCAGTGATGGTCCATAGCATCACATCTAGTCAGCCCAAAGAGATAGGAAAGTCTGCCAGTAGGTGTCTTGATGTTTGCAGTGGAGGACATCTCTGAGAACAGAAGCAGCTGCATACTGGTGGTGAGGAGGGAGATAAAAACAAAGTTGCGAAAGGGGACTCCTCCTCATCTCCTTGTGACATCCCTTGGATTTCTGCACAGTCATCAATGCTGAGTTCATAGACTCACAGAATTGTCAACATTGGAAGGGACCTTAAAGATCATCTAGTTCCAACCCCCCTGCCAATGGCAGGAACACCTTCCACTAGATCAGGTTGCTCAGAGCCCCATCCAGCTTGGCCTTAAAAACTTCCAGGGGTGGGGCTTCCACCTCCTCTCTGGGCAACTTGTTCCAGTGTCTCACCACACTCATGGTGAAGAACTTCTTCCTAATGTCTAATCTGAATCTACCCACCTCTAGTTTTGATCCATTCCCTCTAGTCCTATCACTGCCTGACAGCCTAAAATGTCCCTCCCCAGCTGATACTGGAAGGCCACAATAAGGTCTCCTTGGAGACTTCTCCAGACTGAATAACCCCAACTCTCTCTGTCTGTCCTCATAGGATAGGTGCCCTCTGATCATCCTTATGGCCCTTCTTTGGCCATGTTCCAGCATGTCTATATCTTTCCTGTAATAGTGGCTCTAGAACTGGATGCAGTACCCCAGGTGCAGTCTCACAAGAGTGGAGTAGAGGAGGTTAACTTCCCTCGACCTGCTTAATTTATCATTTCCAAAATCTTGCAACAAATCAAAAACCTGTCTTCACTTTAGAGAAATTATGGATTAAAACAGCAATTCACTAGTTTTTTTGAGGTTTTTTTTTTTTACATTGATACTACTTCAGAAATACTTACTAATTATGGTGTCATTATATCAAAATATCTTGTTGCTTCTTCTTTCCTCCTACCTGAAAGCATACAGCAAAATGAAGTTGTTTAAAGTCCTAAAACATGCATCACATATGTGTACATCTCTTTGGAATTCAGTTCATAGTGTGAGAGAATAAGAAGTTAATTGCATTTCCAACATCCATCACCAGAGGAACTGAAATGATAAAATGTTTTACTTTATTTAAGGTGGTGTGCTTTTGTCTCAAGATCTTCATTAGAAGCAGTGAGAATGGGAGAAAACAAAGGGTAATAACTACCCATTAGAAATAATCATCCCTACAGACTGATGAAAAATCCACACTGAACAGTAAAACCGGTATATGTATGTAGGTGTATATATAGATATACACAAATACAAGTATATACATACATGTAAACATACACAACTATAGTATCATTTTAGAGTAGATATATAGACATGGAATGTAGAGGAAACAGTAAAAGTCCAGGATGCATTGCAGTATGGAGTTTGACAGAAATAGGGTAATTGCTGTACTTGGTGCTGGAATAGGCTCCTGGGTACCTTAATTTAAATGCATCTAGAAGTAAGGGAAAGCTTAAGACCACTGAAGTCTTTGATATAGCTACAGTTCACCAAATTACTCCAGTGCTTATTCCACTAAGGGATAAACATATCTTCTCCCTGGGTGACAAACTGCATAAACCAGCTTGGAGCTTCTTAATGTACGGACATCAGTTCATTCACAATTCAGTGATGGATAATACAAGTTATGAACCATTGTATGTGTTCCTTGTGGTGACAATTCTTAATTTATTTTCTAGGGAAACTGCTAATCTATCAGTCTTTGAATTGTCTGAATCTAATCCTTGCTCAGGAAATATCTCTTGACATAATCAACTTTATTAATTATTGCACAATAGCTAATCTCTCTTGCTCCTAAAGAAAACATTGAGAAGGCATGATCGCATTACTACAGGAATACTTCATCTGTTCCCTACATCATTCCTAGACTATTAAGCCTCAGACTTCAATATAGTTCAGAAAAATTCACTAATGGACCCCTCCAGAGCATTACTACGAGATTACTACCCATGATTTGATGACAGCGTATGTTATAAACACACACAATTTCTTGAAAGATATTAATTGCAGTGTATGGTCTTGTGCTAAGCTCTTGTCAGCAGATATCTCAAAATTAAATCCCTTCAATGCTGTTTTCATGTGCATGGATATCATGAAAATATTCTCTGGCAGGCTGAGATGATTCATCTTCCAGGTGATTCCCATGGTCTGTTCCAGTTATCTTGATGGTTGCCTACATGGGGTACTCTGTGCAAAGTAAGGCTGTATTTCAATTTACTGCTCAGTAATTATTTCAGAGAGACTCCTCATGTGGACACCCTAATGTGAGGAAGCTCTTTGGCCTTAACTCAGAAAATGGTGTTATCTTACATAGGGGTGCTTTTGGAGCTCAATAAAAAGTGTCAGATCAGGGTTAAGCTATTAGCTCACTGTAAAAACCATATTAGTGTTTTGTGTGCCTGTCTCCACTTGTGGATATGCCCTTATAGATTATCGCTCTTTCTGTGACCTTAAACTGCTTTCTCCTTCAGCCTCACCTCTGCTATTTAAAAAATAAATAGCCTGCCATTGTAAGGTAAAGATTTATAGGTTCCACCAAAAATATCCTAAGTTTCAAGTTCAAGAGAGGCCGAGGTTGTCATGCATTAAACCTGGTTTTGCTTGCCTGATCCAGTCTGCAAAAAGTCTATCCTAACTATTTCTTTTCATAACAAATTTCTTAGAAAACAGCTATAAAACTTCAGTGTCTTAAAGGCATCTCTTAAATATAATTCCCTCAAAAAGTAAAGCATTGCCAAAATTATATTCTCTTATGTACAAATAACAGTTACTTCATTCAAATGCAGTATAAAAACTTCCATGAGAGAGGCTTTCCTTGAGATAAACAGGATAAAAGATTTCAGAACTGGGAAAAAAATACTTCTGGGGGCGATTTTTAAAAGAGGTGCCTCTATTTGAGCAGGGCTTTTTTATTAACTGAGTTTAAAAAACTTTAGAGTTTAGAAATTCCTTTGAGCTCCAGAGAGAATAAAACATTTAGAATTTTCCTTATGTCATAGAAATAACATAAGTCTAAAATAAATAGGAAAAATAAAAAGTGTTCTGGATGACAGTATGAACACATATAATAGACCAAACCCAATCAAGCCTTTTATCAAATATAAATTGTATCTTTGATAGGATGCCAAGGTAGTGAAAAAAGAGAGACCCCCCTGCCAACCCCCGCATGTTATGTACTCAACACACACACAGAGACTGGAATGCCATTTAAGAAATGCATGGAAAGACATGGGAGAGCCCATGTTAATGGAACTTTAAAAAGCATGTAAAAAGACAACCAAGAAACTGAAAAGGAAAAAAAAAAAAACCCACATTAAAAAATGTGCCCAGGGGTTGAGAGAATAATAATAATTGATGCTATACCCAGTTATGCTGTCAGAAACCCTTTGTTTAGAGTGGGGCAATTTAGTGATGTGAGGAGTGACGGCAGTGAAGGTGGAGGTGTGCATGCCAGCTGCCCACCAGCCTCATTACACAGGCAGCTCCTGCCTTACTCTCCTCCCTCCTATGATTTGTCTCTGTAATAAAGACTCCTAGAAGACTTTGGAGGCTTTGTGAAGGCAGGATGGGGACTGAATGCTGCATGATGAATGTTGGAGGCTGGATCTCAGGAGAAGCATCCCCTGGGGTGTTCCCCAGGCCCTGAACCTCCTGTTATATGCACTTCTGTAACATCTAGATGGTAAATCCAAGGTGTTACTGTGTGTAAAATGAACCATCTTTGGCCCATGAGCAGGGGTGCACACTGACTCCCCATAGTCCCTGGGCTATAAACTCCTCGGGAGTGGTAGTTCTCATAATCAGAACTGTGCAGCCTGGACACAACCAGTTTTAAAGGTAAAGAACCACCATTAGCTAGCGTATTTAAATACTTGCCACATAGAGCAAATTCAAGCATGATAGAGGATTACAGAGCAAGGTGTAGAGTGTGACAGCACATCTTCTAAACTGCCGCCACATGCTGGAGCAAGTAGGAGGAAACCATTAAAAGCAACATCAACCTCCTTGCAGTAAAGGACTTTGGGGGGGCACAATGACTCCCTGAATTTCCCCTCCCCAGGCTGAAACCTTTCATGTTGAGATGCAAAAGTACAGAAGAAAGGTGAGCTAGCACCAGAGAAAAGGGTGGATATTAGGAAGTTGGTGTGTACTTATTAACTGTATATAATAGGATCACTAAGTGTCAATAGCATTGTAACTGCATGAAGAATTCCTTGATTAGATGGCCAAGATTTTAGCTGGACTAACCAAACATCATAGGTTTGCCCAGTAGCTCTGCTCCTTCCACCCACAACAACATTTCGAATATATCGAGCTGGTGAGGATTCAATATGCAACTTGGGTGCAACAAAGCTGTTATGAACTTATGACAGAGCAAAGCAGTCAGAAGCTCTACAGAGAAACCTGAAACATTAAAGACAAATGCATCATTAAAAAAAAAATAAAAATAAAGCCTGTGCTTCAAAATTCAGACTGGTTTGTGTCACGCTGGAGGGAAGGGATGCCATCCAGAAGGACCTTGACAGGCTGGAGAGGTGGGCCCATGACAACCTCCTGAAGTTCAACAAGACCAAATGCAAGGTCCTCCACCTGGGTCAGAGCAATCCCAAGCACCAATATAGGCTGGGCAGT
>WTSP01005906.1:0-30682 GCA_025331215.1 Actenoides lindsayi | reverse complement strand
CAGGAGCTACTTGCTCATCTAGGCAGGTCTCCTAGCATTCTTTCCTGCCTTCCTCTTTCTTGGTATACTTTGCTCCTAGACACGGAGAAGGTGATCCTTGAATACTGACCAGCTGTCCTGGGCCCATCTTCTATCTAGGACTTTGTCCCATGATACTCTGGCCAGCAGATCCCTGAAGCGATCAAAGTCTGCATGACTAATGTCCAGTTCAGACCTTTCCTCTTTGTACCTCCTCCTGACCAAAGGCACTGTAGCCTTCTGTCTGGATGCAAGAGACAAACTTGGCAAATTTGATTGCTCAGTAAAAGGTATGCTCCCCATGAGTCAAACTCAGGCCTTTTGTAGTACAGTTGACTTCAGACTAACTTCCTTCTAGGGTTGCAGAAAAATCAAACAAGAAAGATGGATTTAAAAAAAAAGAAAAAGAAATAAAGTCTTTTATTGCAACCTTAAGGAAAACCACTTTCAGGTTTGTACAAATATCCTATTGCATGTATGACAGAGGCAGTGCTCCCTAGTGCTGTTCTTGACTCTGTTTTTCCATTTTTTGTTCTTTAATAAAGAATTATCTCAAACATACATATATATTGGCATAATTTGGGGTTGTCATGGCAATGCTGCTATACCAGAAAGAAATGCATTGTGAAAATACAGTGTAATTATAACCAGCACTGAGATTCAAAAGGAAATATTTTTGAGACAGTTTAAATCAATACAATGCAAGTATCCTATTTGCATGCTGTTGTGGAGAGCTTATTTTTATAACAGAGCATTAAGCAGAAAGGGTATTACTGAGGGCTCACTGAAGTCAGTCATAGTCTTACTGTTGATTTTAGTGATTTTTTTTTTTTCAATGTGTACATTAATTTTTCTTTGTATCTGTGCCTGGCAAAACGCACAAAGCAAATTTATTCCTTCCAGCATTTGCACTTCCAATGTTTTCTTAGTTTCAGGATTTGGCCAAGGAATATGTGGGTGGATGTGGGTGAAGGGGGGCCTTCTGACAGCCAGTCTGTAAGTTCCCATCTTGAGAACAATGGGTGCACCTTCACCTGTATAGCAGTGTGCCTACAAAGGAAGAAGTATGGGGAGGAGGAGAGAGATGAAGACTGAATGATGTACAGGCTCGTCCATGCTGCCTTTGAAAGAACAGTAAGAAAAAAAGAAGCAGGGTGGGTGTGGGGAATTTGTGTCAGACCATGCACAACACATCGTGGGACAGAGGAGGAGGAGGAGGTAGAGCTAATGTGTACTAAGGCAGCAGGTCTCATGTAATAATTCATTTTAAATAGTGTCATAATTTGGCAGGTAGGGGGGACTGCCTCAAGATGCTTGAATTTTTTGAATGAGCAATAATAAAAGGCTGACCTTGATTATACCACTTCAACATAGAAGGTTGTTTTGTTAATTACAGTAAGTCAGTCTCTAGCACCTATTTCTGCTATGTCTGTCTGAGCATCAGTCGTGCTTCAGAAGTCAGTCTGTTAAGAAGGACATTTTTCCTCTTGGAAAAAACCTACCATTTGATACCTTTATCAAAGCTAAGGAACAACTCTTTGCCCTTGCTTTTACTTTTAACCACTTTTTTTTTTTTTTTTTTTTTTTCTGAAAAATTCATTCTTTTTCTGCTTTTGTCAGTAAAAAGAAAATTCATGGTATTTGAATACCTTGGTTGAAAATATACATCTGGGAATATGTGTGAATTTAACTTAAACATTACCTTAACTCTAAATATCCTGCATTCAGAATGTCAATTTCTACAATAGCTGTGTTATTTAAATAGCAGCTTTCAGTCATAGGTTATTGCTATGTCCCACAATAAGACTCAGTGCTATTGTCCTTAATTATAACCTTTAATTTGCTTATACATCCTTTTTTATTTTGTTAACCTGTGGGTGTACAGATACAGGAGGTGTTGCAGACCACATGATTCCAGTCAGGTCTGTTCCAGCCAAGTAAAGCTGCTCTTCCTTTTCAACAAGTAAATAGTTCTGAAATCCATTTGATTAAGAGCTGGGCTCTGACTCCCACTTTGTGGAGGTGCAGAATACAACGAGCAAGGTGGAGGGGGATGTGGTCTGTCTTTTTGTCATGACTGACTGCCAAACCAAAGTGTGGTGGGGACCAATTCCAAGGCTCTGTCTCCCTCTATGGTAAGTTTTTCTTGAGTGAGGTGAAGGGGCCCACAGGAGAGTCAGAGTGTGAGTTAATAAGCTGTGGCAACAGTGTGGGGTCCAGAGCTCACATTCTGGTTATGTGACAAACTCAGGGAAACAAATTCCTCATCTTCACAGATGCAAGAAAAGCCTGGGATGGGAAACACGAGACCAATTATTAGACTTTACGGAAAACAAGGAGGACCCTAAATTTGCTTTTCATAAATATGATGCATTTTCTGTAGCAATTGCACTATTTTTAATGCTTGACTAGTTATTTTTTAGGGGTGTAGTGTTGTTGATTAACACAGAGGCTTTCATGGGAAGGGAAGGGAAGGGAAGGGAAGGGAAGGGAAGGGAAGGGAAGGGAAGGGAAGGGAAGATTTCAGTTGGAAGAGATCTACAATGATCATTTAGTCCAACTGCCTGACTACTTCAGGGCTGACTGAAAGTTAAAGCATTATGGCATTAAGAACATTGTCCAAATGCCTCTTAAACACTGACACACATGAGGCATTGACACCTGTCTAGTAAGCCTGTTCCAGTGGTTCACCACATTCTAGGTAAAGAAATGCTTCCTTATGTCCTTTCTGAACCTCCCCTGGCACAGCTTTGAACCATTCCTACACATCCTATCACTGGATAACCCAGAGAAGAGCTCAGCATCTCCCTCCCTACTTCCTTCCTCGGGAAGCTGTAGAGAGCAATGAGGTCACCCCTCAGCCTCCTTTTTTCTAAACTAGACAAACCTGGAGTCCTTTGCTGCTCCTTATAGGACATTCCTTCCAGCCCTTTCACCAGCTTTGTTGCCCTCCTCTTGATGCATTCAAGGACCTTCATATCCTTCCTACATTGCAGGGCCCAGAACTGCACACAGTACTCAAGGTGAGACTGCACCAACATTGAATACAGCGGGATAATCTCCTCTTTTGCCCAGCTGGTTATGCTGTGTTTGATGCACCCCAGGATGCTGTCTCCACTCTTGGCTGCCACGGCTGACTCGTATTGAACCCGCTGTCAACCAGTACTCCCAGGTGCCTTTCTGCAGGGCTGCTCTCTGGCACAGATATTGTCTGTGTGATTTTCATTAACATATATTTTAATGTATATATTACACAATACATGTATTTGTAATGCATAACAGTCTTAAAAGTCAAAGATGAAGCTAATCAAGAAATACTTCTTCTTGACAGAAAGAAGACGGAAATAACACATTCTGTGAGTACATTATCATTTACAGGTGACTGTAATAGATCACATAGCAGAGTTAGTGTAGCAGGTTGGTGTATCCAGAAGAATCACTCAGTAAGAGAGGTTTCCTGACAATAAGAGGATGTTTCTTGGTTCAGGAATAAATTTTAATGGATATGATGTCGCTAAAAGGCTGCACAGCATTTTGAAAATTGAAGGCTTGTTAAAAAAGGTGCATTTTGCAGAGAGATGATTCTGCCAAACACAGTATGTCTGGTTTTTTAAGGGACAAAAGAAACTTTGAGTAAGGTGAAACATTAACTGGCATAACAGAGACAGCCTATTACTACAGCACACTTTTGAGTAAAGAGTGAAAAAAGAGGTAATTAAAAAGCTTTCATACATCTTGCCATGAAATTTAGTGAACTGAGACATAAAATTGTTATTTCCTACACCATATATTGCATTTAGGGGTAACTGAGAAGCAAGAAGCACTGAGGACTTCCATGTCTCTGAAACTACTTGAGGAGAAAAATTGAGCTGTAAAAAAGAAATTATGCTTTAGTGGTAGTTAGGTAAATGAACTGACTACTAACAAGGCCCTAGAATTAGATTCCTGAAACAGGACAACAAATTACTTTTCTCTATAGCTGGCAATTAAAATATGACTGCACTGCTTTCCTAGATCAGTTCTGAACACAGAGTACTGCACGCTTTATCCTCTATATAATTTATTTGAAAGTAAAACTACTAAAAGTGTTACAGAAATTTTCAAAGGCTTAGTGTCTCTCTAGAATAAGATAAAATTGAGAAAAAGAAACAAATCTGGAAACAAAAAACCTTACAGCTCTGAGAGCACGTATCACTAACTTCATGTAAAAGACAGGCATCAGGAATATAGTAATTTTCCTAAAACAATGATTATTTTTTAGATTAAAATATTTACCTTATTAAGCATCTGTATTCATAAATAAGCAACTAATAAATTTAAGTGTATCATTTAAAGTTATAGCAAGGAAAACAAATTGTAAATAATTATAACGTCTGTTGCTAAAAAGTAGTTCAATCTAGTTTGGGTTTTTTTTCTTATACAGCTATTTCAGATGTCACTGAAGTCTGAATTAAGGATAAATTAAAGAAAGCTTAATAAGTCCAAGCACTACTTCCTCCACACTGCTTGGCAGTCTTTTGGATGCTGCTTCCAGCACCACACCTTTCACTATGCTCCTGCTGACCTCTTAAAAAATTAGTCCAGCTAGGCCTATTATATTGTCAATGGAATGGAACAGTTTATTTTTACTCCTCTTTCGGGGACCAGAAGTAATTTTTCTAAATACCTTATCTGTTTGGGGTTTTTTTAATATCTAAAACATGTATGTATTTTTTTCCCAGAAGCCAAATTAAAGAATTCTGTGTTCTTTTAAGATACCTAATCTAATTTTAAAGACTCTGATGCAATGGGAAATGCATGTCTTCACTATGTAATCTTTCCAATAGAAAATTTACTTTATTGCTAGAAAATTACATCTGATTTCAAGATTGAATGTATATGACTTCAGCTTTAAGATGCTGGCTCTTGTTATTCCTTTGCACAAGGAAAAGAAAAAAAAAAAGCTAACAACACTGTCAGCTACTTTTTCCTTAACACTGGTACTTCTATATAACAATAAAATAATTTCTTACCCTTCTCATCTTTAACTGGCATAACATGTGGAAACCTTAATACTGCAGCTGTGTTGTTAGAATCCCAAGTACTTTCTCACTTTGTGATCTATCTCATCCTTTTTGGATAGGGGACTGCAGAACTGAGGGTTTCCCTACAGTAGTGATCTTCCCTGTGTAATGAATAGTCCTGCACATCTAATAGACAACATAAGACAGATCTGTTCCTTTTCCTGACTTGAGGGGAAAATGACTTCCTGCAGTTTAGAGCCATTTCTGCTATCTTGACTTTTTGACATTGATCTGTGTTATGGAGAGCAACTGTAGAACCTTAGTTATCAAGCAGGAAAAAGAAAGTTACTAAGCCGTATTTCAAAATACCTTAATGAGCAAGAGAGGGCAAAAGGTTGCGAGGTTGTCAGGCTAGTCCATATAACCATAATGAGAATAAATAGCTAGATGCTGTAGCTCATGCATTTAAAGTGGAAATGAGATACAAATCTTTAACAGGGAGGATTACTAACCACTGGTACCACTACCTAGAGATACAGAGGATTCCCTAGTGGATATTCATTACTTGAAGTAATTAAAAAAAGGAATAACTCTATATCTTTCTCAATAATTACCAACCCAAATTAAGAGGTAAAATGTTAGGAGCTCCTTTATAGAAGACCCCAAAATCACAATACTCACTTCTGACCTTCAAAACCATAAATTAGGGGGAAAAGGTGACTGATAAGCCCTACAAGCAGGTAGGCATCAATTTACTGATGAGTTAGCAATTAGTAAGGTGGAGCTTATCTGCTGCTTAACTTGTTGGAAATCACAAAGTAAAAATGAACTAAAAATAGACATGCAAATATAACTCATAAAGTATCTACATGCACAAAAAGTGATGCTTGTAACTCTGTGCTGGAAAGATGTGGAGCTGAGAGATTCCTGTCATCATTAAGGGATCACAGATCATAGTCCAGCTGTTGCCGTTCACCCTGAGATACCAAATGAAAACAGGCTTTACTCAAGTGAGAAAGGTTTATAGGACCAAGGAGAAATACAAGTGGCTTTATCCACGTAACCTGCCCTGTGTAGCTCCCCATTGAATCCATTGCATGTGGTGACTGACAGCTTCAGAAACATGGAGCTACTGAAACATGAAGGATTGGACAGCTTTTGGACATGAAGAGAAGTTCTGCTGAAGCATCCTGCTTAATGGCACAGAGCAGCTTCCACAAGGGCTAAAGTCCCTCCTAAAAGTCTTTTTGGGTATAGCTTTTGTGGTTTACCTCTGAATTTCAGTACAGGTTGGAGACCACTGAGACGCATTATATCCTGTCTGTAAACGTGGAGGAATGAGTTAGAGAAAAATGGGTTTTATTAGGTTTCTTTCCTCTTGCTAATTGGAGAAGTGTAAACCTGCTTACTAGAAGTTGACACTAATATTGTAAAGTTGTAACACTATCAACACAAATAAAAGCAGGTGTGAATTTACTAAGGAGTTGTCGTGGGTTGGGATTTCTTGCCTTTTATAAAGAAAAGAATTGTTTGGAATTTTTCTCAACAATTCATTTAAAAGTCTAAAACCAGATTCTTAAAAAAAACCCACCTGGGTTTGAAACTATACCATGGTTTTGGTGTTTGCTTTGTTTTGTCTTTTCTTGGGACTCAGATTTTCAACTGTTTAGGGTTGGGACTTTTTCTGTCCAAATTGATGCAAACACAAGTAGGTTTCATTTTCTTTCTGAAAATTCACCAGGTGCATGATGAATCCTCTAGGCATGAAATATGGCAGCTCAGTAGGTGGCTAGAACTGATTTGGTTTTCCTTTTAGAATGGCATAAACTTGATTTCAGTATGAATAAAAGCCAGCGAAAGTGGCATTTTAATTTAGCAAAACAAAGAACAAGTTAGGATGAAACTATTCATATCCCACTAATGAGAGCATCTAGAAGATGAACCAGGAACAGAAGTACACTTTGTACACACAGTTAGGTCTAGTAAGCCTACTGTAAACTTGTGGAGGTCTGAAATCCTCCTTGTGGAGGATGCAGATGGCAAGTACAGCAACTCCCCGCAGAGTTTCCTCTGTGGTTCTGGGAGTGGGTTCCTCAAGTACAGAAGGTGAGCATATATCTAAATTGCTCTCCCACACATCTTTCTTCTTTCCTGAGTCCAGGAAGATAACGGAGGAGTCCTACTTGCTCGTGTGCTATGTACACAGCCCCCTGTCTCCAATGAGATAGTCTCACTAGTTTTCTGCTGCTCACATTCCCTGCTATCCTCCAGCATGGGAGACATTACTAGTAAGAGTGAAAACAGGACTTTATTTCTTGGTGGTGGGTCACTGCAGCTCTCTAGCTGAGGTTGCTGAGTGAGGGAATAATCCCCACATGACACACAGGTGTGTCCTGAGAGTTCATTGGAGGAGACATGTAAGTCTTCTCACAAGCCACTCTGGGGAAAAAAAAGGTGGGTTAGGGCACCCTTTCAGAAGGCCAGACAATATTTTCTTCACCATAAGTGTGCAGATGATCAACGCTGGACTGACCACATCACACAAGATAATGTGCTGCATGCAAGGAGAGCTGTGGCTTAACAGGATCAGTTCTTAAATGTTGCTGTAAGGGTGTCCAGGTTCTTGTCCTATGTCTCAGTTGTTTGTGATGCTCTTAGATGTCTTATTCTTCTCCATGTTGTTAGATTAGGACCTTATTTTTTTTATTGTTTTTCCTCCTATTCTATCTTCTTTGTACACCCCAAGCACTGTGCAGGACCAATCTCTTAGTCCTATGAACGTTTTGCCACATCAATCCTTCCTTCTCACCTTCTGTGGTTTTGACTGTTACATCACCTATTTCCTCTGCTGTTGTGTTGTGTTTTTTATTTTTAAAACTCTCTCAAGCATGCATTAATAGTGGATTAAAGTGCATACAAGTCACATTCTTTAATACAGACCACAGCTTTCTCCCTAGGTCCTGGGCTGGCAGCTATCACATCAAATTAGTTTGGAGCTCACATACCATAGAATATGCATGAAAGAATGCAAAGCTTTGAAAGATTCCTCCTTCAGGCCTCCACATACACGTAGTAAAAATGCTTCATTATATTCCCTCAGGTCTCTTCTTAAAACCTTTCTTTCCCTAACACCAGGAATGAACCTTATAATGGTGAAACTGCTGCAGCAATGATTTTACTACCACTAATGCTGATTGATGTTTTGATACTGCTTTCTTGTATTTTCCATTTGCCTCTTTCCATCTGTCTCTTGTCTCAGATGGTAAAGTCTTGGAAAATAGAACTTTATTTTATTCTTTGAATAGCATACTGTATTTCCTATCATGACCATTCTAGGGAGAAGAAAAAGAAGAAAATGTGCAGATGTTATGACACTTGTGTTTGGTCAATCCAAAGATCTATCTAAGCATTTCTCCTGCTCCAACAACAGCTAGCAGCAAAGGAATAGAGCAGAATGCAAAAGCAGAGCTAGTGTTGGCATCCAGATTTGAGAAATCTGAAGCTTTGAGACTTCCTAAGGCAAAGGTCCTATTTTTATTTTCAATAAACCTGGGTTATGACATTTCCCAAACTAAACCTGTGGTGTTCACATTATCCTGTGAAAATGAGCCTCACAGCTTAATTAGGCCTTCTGTGAGAAAGTACTTCCTTTTCACTCATTGCCTGTTTTGAAAATCTGTGGTAGGAACAACAAGATCAGTGATAGTATCATCTTAGCAAGACATTGAGTCTTCAAGGTGTGCTACTGGCCCAGACTGCTGTACTAAATGGAACTCTGCTAATTTTGGTGGAAATCTATGAAAATACATGGCCCAGGGAGATATGATGTAGTATGAGCTCATCTTTAAAAACTGCTGAGAAAACATTTCAACATTTCTTCGTTGGTTTTCTTTTTTTTTTTGTTAACTTACATGGTGATGATTTAAAAAAAATAAAATGAAGGTTTCACTCTGGTGACTAAGAAAAATTAACTTGTTCCTTTTTACTAAGAATTTGAGAGCTTTGCCAGGACTGAAACTCAGATATAGGTGAAAATATAAAAGTCAAAAGGTGAAATACAATTCACAGTTTAGGAGTCGGGTTTTTTTCTGAGATACATAAACAACCAGGAATTCACATAAAAGAAAAAAAATGTCATTGTGTTTGCACATCATAAAACGTGACAGAATTTAGGACTGTGTTATGATGAGATTGCTGAATGGTACATTTAAGTTTACGTTCACCAATGACTTTCACAAACCAATAACTTTTGTCAACTGTGATCATTAGGCCAAATGTCAAAGTTCCTTTCAGAGCTGCTTTATGGTGTAACTGATGAAATTTTCAGCCCAGATTACAGGACCACAAGAGTGTCACCTCTCACTAATCACTATTAATGGCTATTTCAGCAGTAACAGGAGTGAGCTTTTTACTATCAGGGTACTCCTGCATGCTGCTATCTAAAACCATGAAAAATCTGCACAAGAAAACCCTTTTTAGTGTTTCTGGAGTAATGGTCTATGACAATAGCTCCACATTTCACATTTTTATCCTGTTTTATCACTTATTCTTCCCATTGGGAAATGCATCAGGAAGTGATCCTGTCTTTAATATGATTCTGATAATACCTTTCTTGGGGGGAAACTATGTTACCTCCAATGAATGACAAACCTCATTTCATTGCCTTATAACCCAGATTTATGGAAAATACTGCAGGCTCTGTTGGCGACCAAACATCATTTTTCTGGTGGCATTCTTTTCCCAGACTGGTCACTTCTTGTTTCTGCTCCAATTTTTTATTCATTAATTTGGTATGAAGTAAAAATAATTCATTCAGCTGTGATATACCGTACTATTTACACACCATTAAGAGTCAAGCTACCATAAAATCTTGCCTATAAAGATGAAATAACATTTGTAATGAAAATGGGCTTAATAAAAATGTCTAAAAATTAAGCCTAAAGATAGCTAGAAAGGGGGTAGTATAAATACAAATAAAAATAAAACACAATGTAAATTTTATCATGAGCCATTGACTGGAAAGGTTTCAAAAATTAGGGTGTTTTTTCCTAACAAATATTCTGCTATTTGACTCTCAAGCACATTATTTCTAAACATAAAAATAAAGATCAATTTATGTCTACATTGATCTTCCTCAGAGGTGTATGTTGTAAAAGTTTAAATAATTTCATTGGAAAAGTTGTTTGTCTTTCAGTGCTTGTGAGATGATCAGTGGAGTTCATAAGGGTGTTCTTGACTTTCATTCTTAATGAAATGGCACCCATAATTCATTTCTCTGTGCTCACCTCACAGGAACAGAGTATATGAGGTGGTGTTTGAGGAGCCACAACTCAGTATTTCCACTGTTGTGCAGTTTGTCTCACAGAAGAAAGAGTCAACCAGTGCCTGTGCCACTCACCTCAGTCCTGTCACCCTCATGCACGTGTGGCACTGATAGCCTCTCATACATGGGCACATACCCAGCCTGGCATGTCTGGGTAGATAGAGAAGTAAAAAAAATATTGGATAATCTCATTATTTGCTGAGCTTTAGAACTCTAGCATTCTAGTTGCTCAGGGGTGCAGGGAGAAGGACCTTCAAGGCAAAGATAAAATACAACTCAGCATGTCAATGGTGATAAATGCTCCATATCTGAGCATGCGTTATACTGAATTTATAGGAAATTATTTGCCACAGTGTTTTGAACATGCACCACCTGCCTTTCATGCACTACTGTTTCTGTTGTTGAGAGCAAGCAGACACATTACCCTCTCAAACACGGTCCTAAGAAGTATCTGGGGCCTTGTGTTCCTTTCCTTGATGAGCACATTCGGAAGCATTCCTGGTGGTGAGAATACCTGAAGTCATATTCTTAAAAAACCACTGGGGTCTCAGTTTTCTGTTGAAGTTGACGAAATAATAGACATTTTTGTTGTCATATGAATCAAAGTGGAACAAGTCTAATTTCAAGTCTGTTCAAAGCAACAAATTCTGTTTTCTCAATAAAAGTTTCACATTATTCCTTTTGCCATCAATCAAGTTTAGGCAAAAATATGAATCAAATAAAACTTACTCAGAAAATGTCAACATGAAAAAAAAATATTAAAAAATAAATCAAAAATATTTTTTAAAAATTAACTTTAAAAAAAGACAAGTTCTAGAGTGAAGAAACTGCAAAATGCATAATACTGCTTTTGGTGCACACAATTTTTTTATTTATACTATTTATTTTTCCAGTTACCAAAACCTATTTCAAGCCTTAATTTCTGTCACATTGTCCTTAGCCATCTAGGCAAAGCACTAGCAAATGCTTTACCAGACGTGATCTACAGAGACAGGAAAATCGATACACAGATCTTACTGCTCTTTTTCACCTCACTATGAGAGATAGATAGTGAGAGACAATGTCTTTTATAGGCAATGGGGTTGGCAGAATGCACCTGACCTGATCCTTACCCACTGTTGGACCCCTTCACTAGTGTTGGTACTATAGTCCTGTCCTAGAGACCTCTTAGAATTTTGCCCCAGTCTCTGCCCAGAAGTGTTACGTGGTGATTTCTGCCCTCAGAACAGGCACAACCACCACAGCCAGAAGCTCTCATTTATTACCTCTTTCCTCTGCTTTATTCAAAGGTTTCAGATCAGGCTCACTTGTATTAACCAGTTCTAGGAACAAAATGTCAAACCTGAATGTCTCATACCTGATGCCATATCTTAGATATGCGGCCTTGATTTATCAGCACAACTTTCTGAGCTGATTACTCCATAGAAAGGATTGTTTTTCTACTCACGCCCTGCCTGGGTATCAGTGCTGCTCACACTCACTTGGAAGTGGTTCCTGAAGGAGGTCATGCAACCCATTTAATCTTTTCGACCAACCAACACTTGGTCCCATTATCTCTTCATTTACTGTTGTTATTGTGCTATGAAGTTTTTTTGGCTGGAAAAAATACTAGTAGAGTTGTTCACACACACAAAATCTCTGGGAGTTGACCAGACTGATTAGCCACTCTGTTAATCCAGTTTTATGGAGATATAAGCCAGTTTTGTTTGGGTTTTGGGGGGAGTTTTTTCATTTGTTTGGGGTTTTTTTTCATCAAAGAAGGAGCAAAACAAGTCTGTACAAGCCCATGATAACATATATAAATTACTTGGCACAACAGCAGATGCAGAGGACTCACCATCACCCAGGGCAGCCAGATCTGCTGACCAGATTTCAACACAACTTTCTTGGCAAACTGAGGGCAGACCTACATGTTAGTGGCTAATGAGACCTCCCTACTGGGGGAATGGATGTGGGAGGGGAAAACAGGCACTTCAGTGTGATTCTACTGCAGCACAGAAAGAGTTTCATTGGCATCAGTGAACACCAGACTGACGTGCTGCGGAAAGCACACTTTTCTTACTGCTTCCAGAAGGGCTGTCTTTTCTGAGACAGCTTGATAAGCCCAGGATCATTCAGGAAAGTAAGGGGCCTAAAACATCCTTTATCCTCATTTAGAAGAAGTCCAAGAGCTGTCTCAAACATGCAGAGAAAGACTATTTGTCTGCAATAGGACAAACAGTGATGGTTTTAAATTAAAAGAGGGTAGATTTGGAGTAGAGATAAGGAAGAAATTTTTTGCAATAAGGGTGGTGGAAGCGTGAAAAAGGTTGCCCAGAGAGGTGGTAGATGCCCCATCCCTGGGAACATTTGAGATCAGGTTGGACAGGGCTCTGAGCAACCTGATCTAGTTAAAGATGTTCCTGCTCATTCCAGTGGGGTTGGACTTGGAAGGTTTCTTCCAATCCAAAACATTCTGTGATTCTATGATAATTCTGGATTTCAAACAGTCTGGTCAGAAGTGAGAGACACAGAAATTCAATATACCAGTCAAAGATCTTCCTAATACCTTTATGACTAAATATAGCACTTAGGAGTGAAAAAATTCTGCTCTCCTTCTTATTGGGTTTCAGTATTTTTGGCTTTGGACTAATAGCAATTTCTGTAAATAAGAACTAGTAATCTATCAAGTAAAATAAATTCTGCCTGGCACTGGCTCAGGCTGGTGTGCAATCATTTGTTTCAGCTAATTTTAGGATGCCCCTTGGCACTAGGGCCCTCCTAGCCTGCATTCCTGGGACAGATACAGAAATAGCACTAGTTATAGACTGCTCCCTACTGACTGTGGGATAAAGCCACCTCTTCCTGGAAGGAGAGGGGAAAGGGTTAAGCATTGTGGATGCAAGCCATGTCCTGAGTATGGGAGATAACCTTTTCTATTTGCTAATCAAACCAGTCCCTGAGTCTAAGACATCCATGTGACCAAATGTTTTCATTTATTTTAGACTAGTTGCCTTCTGTTCAATGCAAATCACTACCAGGTACCTCAGTTACTTTAAGAATGATTAGCTACATAAAGATATTTGTTATTTCTGATGGAGTTGTGAAGACAAGTGAAAGGCTATGATTTTTTTAGAGTCAAAAAGAAAGAAGGCTCATCCTCTGTTTGAACGTACCTCACAAAAATGTATAACAACCTACGTTCTGAGAAAAATTCTTTGGCAAAATTAGGAGATTCTTAATACAAGCTCCATTTATTTGTTCATGGACTTGACGTTTTATAGGCAGTTATAAATTCATAAACGTTTTCCTGAGTGCTGAGATTTTCAATCTGGGAATATGAATGAAATGTAAGATGTTTACAGTCACAATTACCATTGTATATGCATAAGAAGAGCTTAGAGTAGTCACAGCATTTGCATACAAAACTCCAAGATATCTGTGTTTTCCATAAGTATATAACTGATTGGATGTCTCTATTCTGCATTCAAATGTATTTTAATCTTGATGGACCATTTCTACTACAAATTATTCCCTATGCAATTTACTATTTCTGATCAAATTTTGTAAGCAAAATTCTTGACTTAGTGCTGTGTATTAATAATAGATATGATGCAGTTTAGATGCAAGCAAACATTTAAGCTAATATTAAAATGAAAACAAGCAAAAAATCTGGCACAAAATCTGGATAGTATGTCACAAAAGCGAGATACATTCAAGACCATGCTAAGAGTAAAGGGCTAAGAAAACAGTGAATTAAAGATAATAGCTGGCTTTTCAGGGTAGGAATTGTATTCCATGGTCTTTTAACAGTCTTCGTTATTTTCTTTTCAGTTAATCAGTGATGGGATAGGTAATGTACTAACTCCCTAGATGACGTTTCACAGCAATAACTGCCTGACACTATTCCTATATGCTCTGAAGCCTAGATGACCGCTGGCATTGTGAAAGGACATGTAACACTGAAAGAGCAAGAAAACTCAAGCCATCTCATGTAAGTGAGTTGATTTGTGTCCCACAATCTGCTACATGCCTGAACCTTCCTTAACATTAATCCAGACTAATTAAATTCCTGGTGAGTACCACAGTGTTATAACACATATGAGACTGTTCAGCCATAACCATAGGGCTACTCGTAACACAATATGTCCAGAAATAGATCATTCCCAATTGTAGATAACAATATAACACCGAAAAAACCCTCTTTCTATCCACTGGGGACAATTAATATCCGGTAAGGTATTACCTGTTGAGACTGATACATTCTGCAGCCCTAAGCCTCACACCAAGCAAAGCTGGCAACCAGCACAGTAAATTTCTCCTATAGATAGTAAAGGGGACTGGATTTATTTCTTTACAAGGTTTTCCAGGGTCTTTTATAGCAGGGCTACATGGTCTTAATTCTGGAAATTTACTACAGGCTGAGGTTCAGGCTAGTAATCCAGGTGGCTAACAGATGCTGGGATATTTGACATCCCCTAGTAATGTTCGATGGTATTCTTGTAAAGCTTTGTCTTCATTATTTTGCAAGCTATGTGCCATTCCTCGGAAACTAAGGAGCAGTTTAAGCCAAAGGAACAGATAATTAACATAACTGAAAATCCAGCTATTGTTAAGACAAGACTGTTGGAGGATAAAACAACAACATTATTGAAAGCACTTTATTATTATTAACTTGCTTGTTTTGTTAATATCAAAGAAATAATACCATTAAAAATACAGGATATTTGATGAACTGATTCAAACATCTTGTGTCAACAATATATTTACTTTACATTTTTTGTCTTAGGGATGTAAAGCTAATTTAAACACTTCAGGCTACAGATTGATGCTTTGTTACATTTGTAAACATTTTGCTTATATTCAATAAAGTGCATTAATTTCTAAATCTGCAAATTTATCAAGGGTGAGAGCCATCCAGCAGAATCTATTGTATACATACTCCACTGGATAATCTCCTTTGTACTTGGCATCTTCTTGTTAAAGTAATAAAGTAATTTATCATGACATACCAACTGATAGGGTGAACAGAAATATTTTTATGTAAGTCTGTCACTGAAACTGATTAAATAGTCTATTGGAATGAACATAATTTTGCAAATACGGATGAAACACTGAATTAGAGGCAATTATAAATCAGCTAATCTGAATAGACAGCACATTTACAGAATAAATTCAGAGTAAATAACTTCTGTTCAGCTTGTGACTAATGTTTCTTTTTTTCATTGTCACTCTAGCATGCTAAGGCAAGCCTTTGAAAAAATAGTATTAGAAGAGAAAACATTTTTTGAATAATTTAAATTCATCCTGCAAAAAATGTCAAAGTCCAGTTGACAAAGGAAGTGTCACCATGGTCTCAAATGATTTTAAAGCTGTGTTTACACATGGCCCTAACCATACCATTTCTAGACCTAGACATCTGGGGATATTCAGGGCAGACACACAGTTTCCAAATGAAAGTCACCTTGGGGCAAGATGAAGAGTTACTTGGTTTGCTCCTGAGCAGGACTCAACTTTGAAATCAAGTTAGCTGCAAGATTATACTTTTCCATGTGAACTGATGAATTTAGGGCTGTGTTATAAATTTATTGTTTTCCAAACAACACTCTATTGCATACCTGTAGTCATACTCTAGATGCAAAAATGCATCATTCCCTAGGAAAATGACCTATTTTTTTAATAGCAATTTCCAAAAAGAAAGTTGTCATTCTATGCATCTGTTTCTAATTATAATCTTGGTGCTTATGAACAGCTACTTTTAAAGAAAAAAGTTAACTCCTTTAACCCTCATTTCCTGCTGTGGGAAGTCACTGTAGTGTAGCAGACAGCCCAATGTACATGAATTAAAGAAACATTTTCTGTCTACTACAGACTTTGTGGGTGACTAAGGAGACATTTTACCTGCATATATCCCCACAAATAAAAACAAAGACAGTTTTCCTTTCCTTATAGAATCTTTAAAAGTCTTCTAATAAAATGCTCTACAATAAACGCTGTTACTCCTAAACTGGTTGTTCTGCACTGTTTTCTATTAGTAGTGCGTAAGTTTGCAGAAGAGAACTGGAAGGAAGCTCCTAAATCAGTGAGTCCAGTCTCCTGTTTGAATTATATCATCACTGTATCACCTTTTTCAGAAGACAACTGAGCTCCATTTTCAATGTTTCCTATTGAAAGTCTCATTAATCACACCTAATAATGATAAGGAAAATCTTAATTTTATTGTTTAGAAACTAAATGCTCAGTTTATACCAATTTGCGGGTTTAGTTTTGGGTTGGTTTATTGTGCTTTTTTTGTGGTTGTTTGCTTGTTGGCCTTGGTTGGGTTTTTTTCCCTATAATACAGCGCTTTGGTTTAAATATCTTTTTATTAAATGTGTTTATCCCTTTGCATATTTATGGATAGGCCTGTCATAATTCCTCTCAATGAAGCTTTCCTACCCTAGAGGACACCCTGCAGAGTGCCACGTCTTCCTTCAGCACTGCCAAGAGGTGACCACAGGGTTGTGCAGAACAGCAGAGGAAGTCACACAAAAGCCACAAAAGGCATTAATCCTTCTTACAAAAGCCACAAAAAACATTAATCCTTCTTACAAAAGCCACTTGATATTTCTTTATGTTCACTGAGCTTCAGTCTGCCACACAGATAAAGCTTTTGCTGGAAATGGCTTTCCCAACCCATCTTAGGAACACCTTTACTTTTTTCATGCCTTCTTCACCATGGTAATTCAGAAGATATCTGTGCTCACATAACCCCTTTTCTCTGCCTCATTCAGCTCCAGCTGATGAATTCCTTATTTCTCTAGAAAGTCTTCTTATGAGTCCTTAAGCACATGATCTTTCATTTTATATACCATTATATTTGATTCCAATTCCATCACTGCAGTCCTCAACATCATGCTGTTCTTCCTGACCTGCCTTTTTATTGACAAAGTCTTCATGTTATCAGAAAGTTTTATCATCACGTACTTGCTTTTGAGATAAGATCATTAATGAAAAATATTGATGAATGAATCTCAGGAGGAGTTTTTGAGGATCCTCATTGTTATCTTTCTCTGGTGACTTACCCTCTGGAGAATGCCATTTTTGTTTCCTCTTTTAGCAATTCCTTACCTACCTTACCCCAGCTGCACTTACACATTAGCCATGTTGTATTTAGCTCTTCTGTTCTTCAGCTTTGCTGTGATTTCCTTAATATAAAATGCCTACTACATTTAATTTAATAAATAATTTTATTTTTCAAAGAAAAGGCAGAATTGCTTGACAGAACTTAACTCGGACATAAACATGTTGCAATTTTTCTATTTATCTGTGTCTTTTGTCATTTTTTTTCCTTCAAAATTTGTTTTAAAACTGTAAGATCTAATCCATCCTTCAAATTTAAATGCTGAATTTGGAATTCCAAATTTTAAGTGTCCAGTGAATGAGTTCTAAAAATTCCTAAATTTACTACATGCAAGAGAGAAAAGCAAACATTTTAGAAATTCTTCAGAGGAAGAGCCTGTCCATATTACTATGAGGCTAAAACACAGGCCCTCTAAGTCTTCAAATACCATTTAAAACTGTAAGAAAAACTTACGTGATTTTATACCATTAACTTGTTTTTCTTGTTTTCATCATTCTTAAATCTGTATTTTTTTTTTTTCATACTTTTCCCTCATGTGAAAGTGAAATTCATCTCAACTAATCTTAATTATCCAAAATACATGTCTAGTATAAGGCAGTGTGTCCAACTTCCCTTACATTGGAAAGAGACACTACAGCTTCTTACAAGTAGTCTACCCTGAAACATTGCTCAAGACAGCTGAGATGAATTAAATTTGGTTATAATATATTTCTGTCTGACTGACTTCACTGGCTACACAGGAAATTAGACAATTATGTTCAAATGAGATGCTTAAACAGTTGAAGGTTTAAATGGTTTAAAAGGTTGAAATTAGGCAAGATTAATTCCACCCTAAATGTTCTTTTTTCCTTTTTATATTAGCTAGTGTTTCATCAGCTCAACTTCTTTTCCATTTTTTTACTACCACAGGTGTCTCAAGTCCTTTTGTATTAGATTTCTGTCCTATTTATTGTCATATCATTGTTCTATATATTCCTACCCAGATAGCTGTTATTTACTCATGATTTTTAGATTACTATTGATAATAATAGAATAGGAGTAACTCTAGCATTAAGACATATATTAATTTCTCTGTGTTCATACTGGCTGTCCTCTTGCTCTCTGCTTTGGCTAACTTTCATTTTTGTTTGTTAACAAATTTGAATTATTTGTGTTCTAGTAGATTTGCGTGTTTTAGTACACTTCAGCTGTACTCCAGGCCTGAAGCTACAGTTTCTATCAGAATTACAAAAAAAAAAGGTCAGATCAATGGGAAAGTATTGTAAATATTCAAAAATCATCATCAAGGCTCAGAAAATCAAGCAGTTTCTATTTAAATTGAATAGATTAATAAATATATTTGTCTCATGTTTTTAAGTCTTTGGAAGTTGCAATCCAATTACTTTCCTCCACAGGTTTATGAAAAATGTGAAATAGTCATAAATGCCAAAAAGAAAAAGAGAGAGAGAGAGAGAAAGGCAGTGGAGATGCTACAGAAGCGCATGACTTCCAAAGCTAAAGCTCTGTATCTCTTGCTTCTTGTTAAAACACCAAGTGATGGCAACAGTGTTTGAGAATATTGCTACTTCTTAGTTTCCCTAGTTCTTTTTGTGGATGGCAATGTTTTCAAATAATCCTTGACATGTTTCTGTGAGTCTTAAAATCTTCACTAATCTCATTTTGATTGGTTAATGGCTTACTACATTTCAGAGCACCTTAGTCCAAATGCTAGTTCTTTCCCCACAAATAATCCTGTTTTCAGTTCTATTCTGAAGCAAATCTATTGTATTGAGCTCGAGGTCTACTTGTCTGCTAGTGAGTTTGACACATACTGACACCCCCTCTGAAAATCCCATTGAAGCTCAGGGCTTCATGCAATTTTCATACATGCCTCAATCTGCTAAACATTTTCAGAATGCTGGAAGCATGAATGTATCCAGGCTGGGTAATGAAGGAAGCCTTACTAAATTCTTTTAAAGTGTCTTTCTCAATCTAGTTGGTTGCTAAGAAAAGAAAACCTCAAGAATAACAATAAATTATTTGAAAAATGAAATGCAATCCTGGGTTCTCTATGAATGTAAGAAAAAAACAGCCTGACAGGTAAGTTAATAGGCACACATCTGTTCAGACTGGCACACAGGGATGGATCAGCCTGGCAGCCTCTTTACACTTTTGATGAGGTCTGTCATTAGAGATGTTAGTTATTATCTATTTCTGATACATAGCACCAGGAGCCTTCTGCTGAGACTTCAGTACCACTGTGGTAAACATGAGCACATGGCAAGTGAGTGCTGCTGAGCTCAACACATTTCCAACCTCAGTGGTCAGAGATGAGAAAATAATTGCATTTGTCCTGGTGTGGGCAGGGAGCAGAGGCACCCACAGGTGAAACAACTTGCTTGGCAATTTGGCAAGGGTATCTGTAGTGGAGCCCAGCTTGGAGTCACTGCCTAGGAGCTGCTGATCTGAAAGGATAGTCTCTCTTTCAAACCGTATCATGAGCCCAAAGTCTAACATCTGCTTTCTTTTCTTCAAATTATTCAATCCTGCACAAGGATATATATGTCCTCAGAGAGTTAAATCTGGGTATCAGAGAAAGGACAAATGCTGAAGGCAGAGTATCATGTTTCAGGAAAGAATCAGGCTAAGACAGCTGTATGGCTTCTGATAACCAAGACAGTCTGGATATTCTTCCATAATGTAGTAGTAGTAGTGCTGTGTTGCAGCTGTGTTGCTGGATTCTCAAAGCCTGTCCAAAAAGACAGATAATTTCCATGACTATTCTTTAAATTCTGATCAGAATATGGAAGGTATGTAATACACATAGCAACTGTGCCTGGAATAGACATCTCAAAGTTTCAGCTCATGGAAAAACCTAATTGTCTTTCTATTTGGCATTTCACTTAAATTTGCCTCTCCTTTTAGCCTGTTGTTAGAGACTTCTGGAGAAAAGGAATGCCTCCCAAAGAAAGACAAATGAGGTAAGATACCCAATTAGTTCATTTCAGATGCTTTTGTTCAAGTGACAGCTCAAAAGGACAGCAGGCTAAATGACTCAGAAGCGTGAGAAGAATTTTAGTATGATTTATTATTTTGACACCCGTTATATAATCTTTGGTTTGTGCCGTACTTCAGAAACTGCCTCATTAAATAAATTTCCAAACATTTCATTATTCTTTTTTTACTTAAATCTATTTTTACGCTTTTTTTTTTTTTTTTTTGACTTGTGAAGATTCATTTTTTGGCAGATATCTGAGGAGTTCACAGGATTTTTGTACACATCTTCATCTTATGCTGCATACACAGCAGAGGTACCTGGTTCAGAACTGCTGTTCTAATAGTTTTGTCAACTTTTGGCCCTATCTTTTTTTTTTTTTTTTTGATCTGAGCTCTGCTGGCAGATTTATATGCATTAGATTCTCTCATATCTCTCTCTTTTGATTCTGGTTATCCTAGGTCTGGTGACAGGAATAATTTTTAGTTTCCCTTTTCTCTTCCTGTCAAGGTCAGATTTTGGGAGCCAGGCTGGCAGAGCTGAGCAGGAGCATGCTATTTCCCTGTGCCTTTGCAGGCTGCAGGGGATGCAGGCAGAAAAAAAATCATTCAAGTTGCCTATGAATGACAGACCCAGATCTGAGACTCTTGACTTCTTTTTTCTGTTTGAACTGAATCAAACTGGGCATCAAATTTATCCACAATTAAACAATAATCTGAGCTTAATAAGAGCACAAAAGGAGACTGCAGTGATGGCCTTGTGTAAAAAGATGTAGAGCAAGCCATTACAAATCTTGACAATAAGCACAAAGAAAAAAAAAAGTTAAATATCATAATGGTCTATACCCTTAACCAGATAAAAGCCTATTCCGTATTTTGTATAAATGTTTCCTTTTCTGTTTAATATATTTCACCATTGTTGAAGATCTCATGGGAAAGAAAAGTAGAGCATATGCAATGGTACAATTGGTACTTTGCCATTAATCAGGTAAATGTAGTTTTGCTTATCTTACGTAAGAATGGCTACAGTAGGTCAAACCATCTGCTTTCCAGTAGTAGTCAAAAAGTTTGGACACTGTGTGGTAACAGGACAAGCATATATCCTATTTTTCTGATGATTCTCCCAGGCCATTACTATTATCCGCTCAAGCCCTTCCTACACTAGGAGTAGTTTCTATGAAATTAGCAACTCTTCATGTACTTCTCTTCTGTGCAAGAAGTATCTTATTTGTTTTGAGCCTAATTTCTGGTAGCTTCATTCAATGTATCTACTGCCATAATAAGGTGTCTTAGGGAGCCAACAGTGGGAAAAAATGTAGTAGTGGAATGCAGCACTTTGTAGGAGGCTGTAAATGTTTTGTAAAGTCAAGTCCCAAGTGAGAGCTCTATCTTGTCATAAAAATGTCTGAAGAAGATGAAAGTGCAGCTGTGCTAGTGAGGGGAAGAAGGTTTTTCTCCTGTGATCAGAACTGTTATGGTTAAATATAATTCTTAACACCTCTTCTACTCTTTCTACCATGTTCAGTATGACTCCAATCTCATAGTTTGGGAAACCAGATACTGCAAGGATTGTTATACCTAAATAAATATTTTTAATACTTGTAATAATTCCATAGCTACATTATAACCAGAAAAGATGAATTTTAATAATTTAATAGTAAAGTTCACAGTGTTGCCTCTGCAAGGAATATTACATGTGGACTTACCTAGGGAAAAGGACAGGGAAAGGGGCTGAGGGCTCTGAGTCTGTAGTTGCTTCACTGCTGCTCCATGCTTCGTAGGTAACCCCTTCCTCTGTAAGCCCCTCCCTCCACCAAGGGACTTAGCCAGCTGGATCACCAGGCTGCACCACCTGGTTGTCAGTATCTTAAGGTTTTGGGTCAACAGGACATGGCAAAGCAGCATCACTGAGGACTGTGTCCAAGAGCTGCAGAGTCAAAACCTTCACCTCCCGCCCCACCAGCAAAGGCTCTGGGGTGGCTTGTGGAGTGATGAGTGTCATCAGATTCCTTAAATCCCATCTGTCTTTTGTGTTTGTTAGCCAATAAATAATTGCTTCATACTTTTATGTGTGCATATCCTTCTTGTACACTCTCCTTACACAGAGCTGAAGATGTTCAATATGACTCAAAAGAAGGGTAGTGATACTTATTATGTGTCAGATAATTTCACCTCAAACTTCCCTTATTTTATCAAAACTTGAGGAATGGCCATCACTTGGTAACTTGTGAATGTTATTAAAAGAAAACTGTAGTCTGATCCAAAGAGTCAGAAAGTGTGATGAAGATATAGGTCACCCAGCTTTTCTCCTTGACCATCAAGTATATTTAGTCTATTCACATTCTGTTTGTCCTTGATTTCCTCACAATGTACCTTCCACAGGTAAAGCTTTCTCAGAAGTAAGGATGGACCCTGAGATAAGGTCTAAACCAACACAATGTTCTTCCTCCCATGCAAAAGATGTTTGTGTAGAGTTGAGCTTCTGCTTTGACTTTTAAAATCCACAAGCCAACCATCGTAGCTGCAGCTCAGAGCATCACCACAGAACTGACAAGTAACAAACATATGGACTTCTCCATATTACATCTTTTTCTTTTAGTCTGACAATCTCAAATATTATTTATAATGAATTCTTAGTCTTATACTTTTACATACGCACAAGTCAACAATGGAAAAAAAAATGCAGACCTAAAATAGGGGAGGCTTTGTCATACTCTTGTTTTTCATAAGAATAGCATTTTTTTATAGAACTACAGATAATTTAGCCCCTGGCAGGTTGGGTAGTATGGCAGCATCTTCTGTGTTATATCCCATCCTCTGCATTACGGAACCACAATGCTGTGAACACACCATGGAGAGTTTTAGCATGTGCGGTCTGCACAAAGCTCCAGTCGTGACATCTTGCACTACATATAAGACGGTAACTGTTGTTCCAACAAGCTGAATGCAAGATTTAATGCTTAAATGTAGCTTTGATGAACAAAAAAACAGAAGCACCAGGTATCAGGCTTTAACAAGATATTTATACTATCAAAATGTAGCAGCAAATGTCAAATTCAGGTCTCCAAACATCTACTGAAAAAGATGTCTACCCAAACTCTTGCATCCCTTCTTGTTCATTAATTCTATGCAGTGTCTTCTGATGAACTCAGTTTTTAGCAGCCATTTCAATGCATTACAATGCATAAGGCACTGATGAAAACTCCAGTAGTCACACTTACTGTGTCAGTAAGAAACTGAAAGTTTTTTTTATAACTTCCCATTTTCTATCGCAGGGAGATGACCAACATGAATGAAAACTTAATGGATGACAAACAAATGTAAGGAATTCAGTTTTTAATGCATCAGAGATTGAGAACAAGAATAGAGATCCCTTTGGGGATCCCTGGTAGGCAAATCATTAGTCTAGTCCTGCAGGCTTACATGATTTGCTATGCATAATTGCAGATAACTAGATTTTTCTGAAGGTTAAGAACAATAGCAGTGTGTTAACACATTGAAACAGCTCATTCCCTGTTGGCCACTATTAAATTGCAGTGGTATTTCACTTCCCTTATTACCGTAGTAAGTAATATATTTTCTGGAAGAGGTATTTAAAGGTGGTGATTAAAGAGAAGGAAAGGAAACCCAAAAGGTAAACTGAAAGCTTCTCTGTTAGTTCAGTTTTGTTACCAGGCAGTGGTATTGGAGGACAAAGCGCTTTCTACTAGTGAACACTTAGGAACTGTATGGCACTTAAAAATAAATGCTGAGAAATTCAAAGGTGACTAAGGATTTTGGACAGACTGTTTTCTAAAAAATTACTGGGATCTATATGGAGGGAGATTCAAAATTCTCCACCACAAAGTGTATTGTCCAGGTGGCTCCTCAGATGGTTTGTAATCAGAAACAGGAGGAAATTGTAAAGAAAAGATCTCAGGGAGGAACTGATAGTGTCCCATGGAGATGCTGGAAAACAGTAACTGAAGTTCTAGCTACTAAAAGGACAGATTGTTTAGTTTGACACTCTGTGAAAGAGGAACCTGCTCTGAATTCACTGCTGTGAAGCACAGCTTCCAAACAGACAGTGTGAAAGATTGTGTCTGTGGTGGATATTGCACCAGCAGCCTCAGGGAGCTGCCCAGGGAATGGGTAGTCCCTCTCTGGAAAACAACACCTTATTTATAGCCTGCATTTATCTATTTTCAGTTTCCAGTCACCAGATCTTATCATGCTTCACTCAGTAGATTCAAGAGCTCTTATCACAATGACCTCTTCCTTCCAAAGTTTTCTGAAACCACATATCACAAGTGGTGCTCCTCTGGCTCTGACTCCTCTGGGATGAATCCTGCTGTTCTTCTCCCCATCCCAGGCATTTACGGTTTTTCTTACCCATTACCATGGTCCCCACAGTAGGTCTGGTGTAGGTGTGGTCCCTCTGCTGCCATGGAGCTAGCTAATCAGACACCTAAAGCAAAGGACTGCTATTTAGCACAAAAACTTTAAACAAAAAAAAAGTACACATTTCTGTTCTGTTAATCCTCAATTTCAGGGCTTTTCCCCCTCCCCTAATGCAGTCTGTCCCCTCACTGTCATCATCAGGTCTTTGACAGGAAATTTTCAACAGCCCATCTAAACTACCAAAACCAAACACGGGATTGTGGTTCCTTATAGGTGTTTTGCGTTTTGTTTTTTTCTGACTATCTCTTTGTATTACCTTTAAGTTAGTTTAATTCATGCAGAAAACTCCTTTAACACCTCCATGGAGACAGGATCCAGTTTGTCCACAGAGACACATGTAACTCCTACTTGATTTATGGAACAGCTTCTGAGTTACATCTCATATTTATGTACTTGATATTATGGAACTGATTATCCCCTGGGTTTCTACCATTTGGCATGCTCATTACCAAAGCTTTTACCCATGTGTTTCAATTCAGTGACAGCACATCACACAGGAGACAGAGTGACTGCACCCATAGTGAGCTTGCCCAGCTAGGAAAGAGCAAATATGGAGGATTTTGTTTCCAGGACTATGACTTTCTCTTTGCTGGTAATGCACGAACATTTCATAGAAAACAAGATCTCAGATCTTGGGTGAGTATCTTCGTTTGGAGATGACATTTGCCACTGACTTTGCTTTGGAGGGTTTCCTTGGCTCTGTAGCATCAATGAGAAGCTTACTTTCCTGCACTGTCAGCAGAAACTGGTAGCTGTTTAGTCAATTGGTCTTATGAAGGCCTCCACAGCTATCTGCAGTGACTATACGGGACTCTCGGCCTTTCTCACATTTAGATATTGCAGTTCTTAATTTGATGCTTCTGACTTAGTCTGGGTCTGACTCTCTGCAACAGAACTGAAAAGCTTTTATTATAAAATGCAAAGACAATTCAGAAACTAATAGCTGACTCTCCTTGGGGAAAAAACAAACAAACAACCCCCCCCAACAACAACAACAGCAATAACAAAAGTTGTATTTCTTTACTGATTTAAGTACCAGATCTAAACTCAGTGTGATGTCTTCTGGAGGCATGCCCTATTGTGGGTCCCATCAGTGAGATCATGCTGCTGTCTGATAAATTCAAATTTTCTTAGTTGTCCTGTCTGTCCTGGAGTACTGTATGGATAGAGCTTCAGAGGTGACTCAGTTCCATTCATCAACTGGGAGCAGAGTACTAAGTGACAAGATAATGCATTTATGAAAGATTCATTATGAAAGTTCAGTGTCTCTTGTTCTGTTGCCACTGGCTTTACTGGTCCAGGAAGAAAATGTCTGCGTTCTATTCTCCTTGTTTGGGATAGTCCTAATTCAGGACAGCATCCATCTGTGTTTGAGCACTCTACTGAACAGGTTTGAATGAAAAGGCATGACTAAGCTAAGTCTTGTACTGGGACCTTTTTGGCATTCAGTTAAATTGAAAGTCTGTACAATGGAGCTCTAATTTTAATCAAAAATTAAGAAGTGTATTTTCCTTTTTCCACTTTTCTTCTTCAAAGTTCTTTCAAAGTATTAATTAGTTAATCCCACAGTGATGCTGGTATTCAAACTTTTCCTACAATAATGATAACATTTTTCTTCAATGTTAATGTGCCACTGAACTTTGAAAGAGTAGAGGTTGTACTGTGAAAGGGATGTATTCTGTCAAAAAAGCTCTGTCTGAAGCATAAAGGGTAAAGAATGAAATATTATGCATAATAATATGGTTCAAAGATACTTAAAGGTCAGACATAAATTTTAAAACTTTCCCATTCGGATCAGAAAAGTGTTCCCCCTTTGAGGAGTTGTTATCAAGCCCTTCTTAGGACTTTCTATGACCCACCCCTTCCATTTTATCTCATTGTGTTGAATTTCATCCAACTCTAAAATTTAGTATTGACTACATTGACTAACTGTTAGTGAAATGCTTCTGTAGCAATAAAAAGCCAAATCAAACTAAAATAACAACTTCTTCATTTTCAGATCAAGTTTCCAGTTGCTAATATGCAACTTAATCTTTATTCCTCAAAGGGGGTACAGTTGGGAGGAACACCGGGAGCCCAGCTGAAAGCAGTATAAGTTTTGCTCTCACAAAGTCACCTGTCAGTGACTCCAGAAGGAGCACAATATCAGTAGGCATTTGCCAGTTACTGGGTATTTAAGGTCAGAAAGGAATTTAGCATATCCCAGGTGGTGGTGAACAGATGCCACCAGCTTTTGTTTTCACCTGGAAGTATTGGTGCTGGGCAGAACCTCACTCCAAACTACAGACTCCTTACCCTTGGCAGACAAAACCCAGACATGATAATAAAAAAAAAAATATATATCCATGCTGTAACAGAAGACTAAGAGATACTATAAACAGTGTAAAACCAGAGTGAGAGCATGAATCAGACCTTGTCTCTGTACAATGAGTGCCAAGGTGACTCCTTCATCCTTGAGCTTTCTTTCCTTCTTACATAGCCAAACTGAACATACTCAGGTAAAAGCCAGCCAAAAAGCTCTGACATGCACATCTACTGAAACAGAAGCTGAGCACTGGACACTCTTAATGATCCCACTGCTTCAAGGAAGAATTAAACACCTAAAACCACCCAATGTGTATTTTGGTCTCCCCTTCAGCTTTGCCCAGTGCTTTTATGTGTCTGGACCTAATTTAGCTTGCAGGATTTTATCTGTCATGAGGCAACACCCTTCCCCTGTGGCAAGGAATAACTGCACTCTCATCTGAATGAGACTGTGAAACCAGTGATTTGTCCTTGGTGTAAAGCAGCTACCACTGGTGAGCTAATATTTTTACTTGCCATAAATCTCTCATAGTAAAGACAAGAAATCCTTAAAGAAGAGGATAGCTGAGATCACTGAGGTTTATGGCGCTTCACAGAGAATTTTGTAGTAAGGACCCTGTCTGAGGCATACTTCCCAGCTACTGTCTTCTTGTGTCCCTGGCAAGAATGTCCAGATGGCTGCGTAATAACTTCTCTGTAGTACTCTGCAGGGCTTGGTCAATCCTGAAAGGCTCCCATTTAAATATTCACTTTTTATTCAGCAAACTTAACAGCCATTGCAACTATTTACAACTTATGTACTGAAGTTTCAGCAACCTTGTGCTGCCTTGAGATCATTAGCTTTAAAGAAGGTAGAAACAGGCAATAAGGTCAAAAAGTCAGTTCTCTAATGAAGCTTCTAAGTTCTGTAGAGATCTGGGGACTGAATTTGCCTTTCCCATCCAGTATAGGGACATCTGCTCGAGGTTCAGGAACATATTTGCAGTCTTCAAAATGATTTACTGCTCTTGGAGCTATTCGGCATTGAGAAGAAGAGGAATATGGGCAGCAGTTACTGAGGATTATTCTGCCCTAGTGGGTTCATGCTCCTGCAATGGCTCAAAAGGAGTCTGAGAACATGGAGAGATATTAGCTTTTACAACTGACCCAAGTTGTTCCAGCAACAAAACTGCACCCACAGTCCCAGATATAGGAAGGAGAGCCTATTTGCCCTAACACCATCATGAATCCCATCACCTGGACAGACTGGATCCTCAGCTGATAAGTTCACCCTATGGAAGGCTTTGAGTGTTTTTCAACCACCTTAAGAGAAGTGAATGAACATCTGGTGTATGGTCTCAATCCCTTAAGGGTGGCTATATTGCCTTCCCAAAAAGAGAAGATAGGCAGCCTTAAGTATTGAGGTAATTTAAGAGAAAAATATTACCTTCCCTGATACATGTTAAGAAGCAGATCCAGGGTATAGGGGTACGTTTCTTACATCAGTAAGAAAAAATCTTCTCCTCTTGACCTAAACTACTGAGGAAAATTTTGCAGATGGTGAACAATGGAAGATATTTTCTCAGGGATAAAAAAGAATCTTCTCTGAATAATCTTATTGAAATTCTGCCGTGGCAAATAGCTGGAGACAGGGGAACAAGGCAGAACAGCTCACTCTAGAAGACAGACAGACCAACACATGAATTAGATCCAAAAGTAAATGAAGTAGTGCTGTCCCTTGCAGAACTGTATGAAATACTTGTTATTATTCTTTTGTTGAATTTAGCTAGTTTTTTCTGAATGGTTCTAAGCAGATGTTGTCTTCAAGTTTTTTCATGTTTGTTTGTTTCTATTTATTCAATGAATGTGACAGATTCATGGGCATTGTGAAGTACTGTGACAAGTTTGAAATAAGTGCCATGTGATCAGTCATACAAATTATGTGGACTTGTTAGTTTTCCCTAAAAAACAGTTACTTGGGCAATGAAAACCTGTTACAGAAAATTAAAAAAAAAAAAAAAAGGAAGAAAGAAACCTACATTTTTCATATCTTTGGAGAACCGGCAGGTAATACCAACACAAAAAAAAAGGTGCAGACTAGATGTGAGTCCTAGGGGAGAATGGTCATTATACAGATGACTTCCTTTACAGTAATTTTTCTTGTGGGAAATAGGCAAGGCCACAATTATGCCAACCAGAGATGAAGAAAAGAATCTAAGGTGTGCAGGCTGGGAGAAGGACTGCTGAGGTTCATTCAGTCCTTGTACTATAACCCCACACTGATCCTTCAAATGTGCACCAACAATATGTCTAGGAAGAGCTGAAGTGTGTTTAGAGGACTACACAGCTCTGGGGGTGATGGTCAAGACCATAGGATCCCAGGTGGTTTTCTTCTTTGCCCTGCCAGTGAGGCGGGAGGGCTTGGGGAGAAGATTCTCCAGGTCCACAGCCATTTTCACAGCTGACATTGTTAATAACGATTGTTTTGTTGACAGGGCTTTTAAAACCATATGACTCACTTTGAGGATATAGGTTAAGTATTGAGAGCTGGGATTCACCTAACCTGATGGCCCTCTGGATTTTGCAAAGATTTTTGCATGGCTTTGTTGACTGTGAGCCACCCAATAACTGGGTTTCTGGATGAAAGGAGAACAGTGTGTCCTACAATACTCTTGTATCTACATGAGGACATTATAATCTGAAAGGGTGGACAAGCAGATGGGTAAAAACCTGTTTTGACAGTTGGAGATCAAGGCTTAATGGGTTGTACTTGATCTGGAGGCCAAGAACAAGGGGAAAAACACAGAGATCTGTCCTAGTAACTGCCTTGTTTAACATCTCTATCAATGGCCTAAAGGAGGAGAGACAGAATGCACCCCTCAGTAAGTTTTCAGGTAGCACCAAACTTGGGGTGCAGTTGGGATCCAGTACCATGCTACAGGAGAGGCTCTCCTGACTCAGACTGTGCTGATGAACTATTCCCTTGCCCATTCTGCTGTGTTGCATGTTTGCAACTGTCTACTTTCAGACAGAGGATGTTTCTAGAAGACTTCTCTTGTTTCCTTTGTTTTGAATTTTCAGGAACAAAGGGACATAAAGATGTTTTATATTTTAAAACCTTTATTTGTGGTAGTTAAATTTCTTCCTTTTCCTCCTCCTAGTAGCTTTGAGTATTGCCCCTGGGGAAGATGAAAATGACAACTCTTTCCACATCTGGAAACTGAAGAGAAAGATGACAAACTGTCATTTCCAAAAAAATTTTGGTTTTATTCTTGATGCCCTGAAGGAAGAATTGCCTGCTCCTGAAACCAGCAGAACTTCTTTCACTACACAGTTTCCCATATGGCCCTCCAACTACCTAGGACTCACTTGAACTTCTTTTGCCCTGAGGTCCTTTTTTTTGTTCTTTGGATTTGGGTGAGGGAATTGGTTTGGGTTTTTTTCCCTTTTTTACTCTCTCCCCCCCCCTTTTTTTTTTTCCTTTCCTTCTTAATTTGTTCTTTGTTTATCAATTCATTCTGAGATGAAAGATCTTTCTTG
>WTSP01005905.1:34048-45591 GCA_025331215.1 Actenoides lindsayi | reverse complement strand
GGATGGGGCTTCCACCACCTCTCTGGGCAACCTGGGCCAGTGTCTCACCACCCTCCTGGGGAAGAAATTCTTCCTAACATCTAAACATTCTTCCTAATGTCTAAAAATTCTTCCTAATGTCTAAACATCAAAGGGGTGTCACTGTTTTGACATGGGGGCATGTGTAGCACGCAAGCTCTGCCTCCCCCAGGTGGGATGGCTGTGGGAGTGTGTCCTTCCTGCTCTACAGCAGAGTGTGCAGTCAGAGCTTGTGTCCCTGGCCTGTTCCCCAAGGCTGAATTCCCAGATGGCAGCACTAGAATGGCTGCGCACGAGGCAGTGGTGATCCCCCAACAGCACCAAGCAGTTCTTGTGGGCACAGCATCTGGGGACTGGTCCTGTGCCTAGAACTTGACCCGGTGCTCTTGCTGCTCACTGAGCAGCCCACCTGCTGCCTGTCGCAGAGTGCGCTGGAGCTGCTGCCACTGGAATCAGTCTCTTCTCACCTTCTGCCACACGTTTAACCCATTTCAGTTTCATAGACTACTTTGCCTGAGTTTGCTCCCTATGGCCATGCAATTGCACCTTAGGGGACATCCACTCACATCTGCACTGCTGGTGGTTGGGCACAGAGGGCAGAACATGCCCTTGATGACTTGTGAGGAAGTGACTGTTGGTCCCAATGTGTCTCTGCCTCTCTCTCTATAGAGTGGGTTTTCACCCACCTTCGTTTTCACACACAACCTTCAGTCTTGGTCTCTTCCCTAGAATACCGTGACGTCTGTGTAATCTGTCATCGTTTCCTTGCATGTGCCTTGCTGGTGGGAAGGGCTGGAGAGCCAGACTTGGGTGTCCAAGTGATTACATGGGACAAGTAATGAAAAGCAAAGCATGATGGTGGCACCTAAAAGACTAAAACAGGATGACCAGAGTTGGGGCAGTGCACAGAACATCCCTGGTTTACCTAGCACTCCTTGGAGAGGTGTGGTGCCTGCTGCCCAGGAGGTCTCTGTCCCCAGGTGGGAGGACACCAGAAAAGAATTAAATCCTGCAGTTGTGGGGATCTTTTTGCCCCCTTTCCCCTGCAACTGATTTTCATTCTTGTGGTCTTAGGGTTAGCCGGTGAGATGAGGTCTCCAGTGCATCTGGTCAAGGGGTCCCCTGATTTTGTGAGGCTTCAAACAGGAGATGAGAGGAAGAAAGCAGAAACCCTCACTGTAAGTTCTAGTGGTCATTTCATTTTTGATGGAAGTGGTGGGCAGGACAGCTGGAGGAGGTGATGGATCTGCTAGTTATGCATAAGGTAGAACTGATTGAGGATGTGGTGGCTGGTGGCAACCCTGGCTGCTGGATTCACAACTTGGTGGATTTGAGAGAAGCGAGGAAGACAAGCAGCTGAGTAACAATTCTGACACTGGGAAATTGGACTTTGGCATATTCAGGGGATAGACGAGATTGCAGTAGAGGCTGCCCTTAGAGGGCAAAGCTGCCCAGGGAAGCTCCTAAGTCTTTGAGGATGTCCTTCTCAGATAGAAGAAGGGTCCAGACTGACCTGTGGGAAGTCAAGCAATCACGGCAGGAGGCCAGCAGGGATGATCAGGGAGCTCATAACTAAACTCAAATGAAAAAAAATTAAGTGCACAGAAAGTGAAAGCAGGGGTGGGCTGCCCAGAACGACCACAGAAATACTGCTTGAATGTGCAGGGGTGGAATTAGGAAATGTTGGCCCACTGCTGAAGGGGTTGGGTGTCCTAGTGACAAAGGACATAGAAAAGACCCCAGGCTTCACTAGCATGACCTGCCTGCTCTCCATGCCTAGTGGCAGAGTTTGGGAGAGGTACATAAAAAGAAGATAAAATTATAGGTCATTTAAGGAACCGGACATACCTGACCCTGTAAGACCAGACAGGATGTACCTGAGGGCACTGAGGGAGCTGGCTGATGTCATTGCAAGGCCATTCTGCATCATCTTTGGAAACTCTTGGCAGCTGGTGAAGGATCCTGAAAAAGGCAAGGGTCACACCCATCTTCAAAAAGGAGGATCCAGGAAATGATAGGCTGATCAGCCTCACCTCAGTCAGGTGCAGATCCTTCTCAAAACCATGTCCAAGGACATGAAGTCACACAAAGGACAAGAAGGTAGCTGGGAACAGTCAGGGTGGCTTTACTGAAGGTAAATCCTCCCAATGACCTTTCCTGGTGAGATGGCTGTGTGGGTGGAGGATCAGTGGGTTCTGTTTCACTGGCTTTTACAAGGTTTCTGACACAGCTTCCCATGCCCACTTGCAGTGATGTCTCTGCAGTGAAGGTCAACCACAGCCTGGGCTGCATTAGTAGGAGCGCAGCCAGCGTGCTGAGAGAAGTGTTCCTTCATCTCTGTTTGGTACTTAGGAGGTGACACCGAAAGTCCTGTGTCCATTTTGTTGTCCTCAGCATAAAAAAGACATAGACATATTGGAGAGTCCAGATGAGGTGGTTTGGGGCTGGAGCACAGGAAGAGAGAAGAGGCTGATGGATCTGGGTTTCAGCTTAGAGGAGAGAAGATGAAGGGGAGATCTTGCCGTGGGCAGCTTCCTGCTGTGTGGCCATGTCAGAGGTGCACACTGAAAACTCAAGAGGCTGTGGACACGAATTTCAGCAGGGGAAATTCTGCTGCAGATTTCTTCCCGTTCGAGTGGTGCAGCCCTGGAACAGCACCAGGGTGCTGGTGGGATCCTCATCCTGATGAGTTCTGAACTTAACGGGACAAGGTGCTGAGCAACCTGATCTTGCTTTGGGGTTTGTCCTGCTTTGTGCGGGGAGTTAGACTGGAGCCTTTCACAGGGCTGGTCTGACCAACGTTAATTTAGGTTTCTTTCATCTCTCTGCACATGGGGCTGTACTGTAGTTTAATCTAAACATCCTCTTGAAGACTATAAAGCTACAGCATTTATTTTTAATTTTTGTATGTTATGTTACAGGGTTTTTTTTTATATTTAAGTTTTCTCTATGTGGGAACTCTCCAAGATCTTATGGACAGGTTGGTTGCTGTTACGATGTGTCTGGGGTGGTATAAATTATTTCAAAATCATAAATTGACATTAAGAGATTTTCTGTTTTGGAGATTTTCTGTTTCATATTGTTGTGTTTACTAACATGTCTTTGTGTTTTGATTGCAGGCTTTTCTTTGCGGAGGGATAGTGCTCCAGAATCTTTATGTAGTTCACCAGAGCCAGGTGAAACTTCCTTTTGTTGTGTTTGGAACTCAGTAGGCTTTACAATGTTGTTTCTAAACCAGTCTGTGTTTTGATGCTAGATAACAAGGTCCAGGGTATGCGGAATTGTGTCAGTCCACATTTTATTTGTTCATTAACCAACAGGTCTAGATGAAAATGAAGGAAAACTGAAAAAGCAGATGTCTCCAGGCCTGTTCACTGGTGAAAAAGCTGGTGCTTTGAGTATCTTACCTTGATATCTGCACGATTTTTCTGTAGAGACTTCTCTGTTGGTATCACATTCTGGACACCTATTTTCTCTAGAATAAAAAGGTTATGCCCACCTATCTCTAGTAGAGATTTAAACATGGCAGCCATAAGGCTTTTTCTTTAATAAAGTAATGGGGCTGTTGAGGTACCTTGAGTGGTGTGGTTGTTGGGATGGGAAAGGAATAGGAGAACGATTGCTGCTGCAATGTGCCTCGAAGTTTTATGGAGCTGTGTTTCTCTAAGATGTAAGTCGTGTCCCTGAAGTTCTGGTAAACAAGAGATCATGCTGAAGAGGAAAAACATACTCACCAGAAAATGAAAAATTCCCAATATTATGGGCTGCCAAAATGTAATGGAAATTCTTTCCTTTATTTTATTTTATTTTATTTTTTAAAGTCCTCAAGGTCCATCACATGTCTGTGTGCACCCAGAGTCTCCACAGAACTTTGCCAGACAGGTCAAACATGCCTGTCCTTAATGGCTCTCTTGCCTGTGGGGTTGGCCTGCAGGCCTGAACCTCTCCTGTCTGTTGCAGGATAGTGAGAAAAGCTGTAGCAGGCTCAGACTCCTTCCAGAAAGGTTATTGTCACTTTGAAAGTTCCCTGTGCTCCTGGGTATGGCTGCAGCCCTACATTTTGAAGTGATGGATACAAGACGGCCGTCTAACCTGGGAAGGATCATGCAATATGCTTTGCAGTTGTATCAGCTGTGCTGGACACAAGAAATATTTCTGTTGGAGGGATGAGCAATCTGGGGCACAGGACTCTGCTAGCAGTGGACCTGTGGTGCAGTTGGAGGGTTTTCTGGTTGGGGAGAGGCAGAAGCATGCTGGGGAGGACAGAGTAGTTGCACCAAGCTTGCTGAGAAGAACGTGTGCACCCAGCAGGAGCTACCTGTGTGTCTCGAGCTAGCTGAAGTCCAAATGTTTGGTTTTTTTTTTCTTTTCAAATCTGGAAACGCTCCAGCCTGCACTGAAGTGGCCCAGACTCACTAAGTTTGGCAAGATGAATCTCATCCAGCTCAGCAGCCATTGTTTAACTTCTTCTTTCTCTATCTCTGGCTGAGCTCTAACCTCTGAACCTCTGGCAGAATATTTTATCCTTTTTTCTTTTGGTTTGTTTTTTTCCTGTAAGAAATTTCTTAGTGGAGCAAAAACATCATGTGAAAAAAGGGCATTTTCAGCTTGGAAGGATTTGTTTGTGGAAGGTGAATGGCATCTCACCCTCTGGTATGCACATGGTGAGACAGCTGTAATTTTTGCCTTTCTTTTCAGCATGTGGGAGACATTAGGAGATGAGGGTTGGTCCCCTGGACACAGTGGTTGGAACACAGACCATCAGTTTAGATTGAAGAAAGAATGAAAGGATGAAAGAACTTCATATGCCGATTTTTTCCTCTTTTTTTTTCACTTGTTTGATACAATTCACCTCACTGGAAACTCCCCATGGCTTTGTTGACAGCAGTCATTAAGGGCTGCTAGGAAGGAGGAAAAGGAACTTTGAGGATGTATCTTTACACCTGATCACAGCCCAGACAATACCAGGTATTTCAGGCGGAGGGAGCTGCTGTGAACTGCTGGCAAAAAGCTGTGTGGTGATGTACAATCTCAGGAGCCAGATGCAGGCATTTGAAGGAGAGAAGTCAGAGGCTTTAGTTAACGTCGAGATGGAAACACCTCCTGCCAGAGCTGCTGTGTAGGATTCTGTGAGGAATCCCCCGCTCTGGAGAGAGGGTGAAGCATCCCTTCCCTGTCACCTGCAGCACAGGCCTCAGGAGGTCTGCTTCTCAAACACCTCTTCCTACAATGTGCCTCTCCAGACTTCCCTGGCTTTGCTCTCTGCCCCTGTCTCCTGACACCAGCTGCTGAAGATGTCCGAGGGCTGCAGATAAGGGGGAGCAGGAGATACTGAGCTGCCAACCGCTTGTGCAGTACAACTTCTCTGATGCAAAATGGTTCAACTCTTTCTTGCTCGTGTGGGGGTATGAAGAAGGCAGTGGTGCAGTACGTGCTGATGTCCACGGCTTCTTGCCTTTGTGTTCAGCCATTCCTTGAAGACTGGGATCTTCAGATAAACCTGAGGGAGAAGGACGGGAAAAATCCTCACCCCAGTGCGCTGGTGCAGTGGAGGTCTGGAGGACAGAGCAGGGCTCCTGCTGTACACCGTGTGATGAGAGTAAAGCCAAAGGACCACTGCTCCTCTTCAGCCCCAGGAACAGTCAGCGCTGTGAGTGACGGGATTAACTCAGCCTCTGACAGGAATGTTCTCCTCAGGGAACTGAAGGTTCTCTTCACATTGGCTGAGGTGAAGCCTTGTCAGCATCTCCACACCGTGGCTCCTGCTCTCTGCAGAGCGTGCAGGGCCTCAGCCTGACTGTCCTTATGGATCTCCTCAGCCCATCCCAGTAACCCTTCTGTCTCAGAGAGGCTCTGGCAGGACAGACCTCACCATCACATCAAGATCCTTGTTCCCCACAAGCCTCAGGTGCTCTGGGATCTTCCTTATTCACCAGTATTTGTCAAAACAGGGTATTGGGTCCTTCAGAGCTTTGCTCCCTTGACTTACACCCGGCAGCTTCAGATCTGCAGCACAATTTTCTCTTTTCTTGTAATTTATTTTATTCTGCATGGGGTGATGAGAAGGTGTATGTACCAGCAATTGGTCAGCAGAAGCAAGACTGAGCTGAAACATGAAGAGAAGTGATGCAGCGAACTGGAGATAGAGAGATGGGGGCGGGTGAAGGGTTTGAACAAGTCACAGCAAGGCAAGGCAGGCCAGCCAAGCCCTAAAAACGGAACCAGAAACTGCTTTACCTTCTTGTCTTTTTTTCCCCTTGCCACTAATTTAACTGAACTAAATAATTTAACTGAATGTGTGTGTGCCCAACACTTTATTACATTCCTCAGATGTCTTCAATATGGTGGCAAAAGGAAATCTGAAACTCTGTCTATGTAACTTTTCCAAATCAGAAGTTAAAAAAAAAAAAAATAGAGAGAGGAAAAATAAAGATCTAAACATGAGAGTGGGAGAAGAAGGAAGAGAAGAGGTAGGTTGGAGGAGGTAGGAGGGGAAAATAATCCAGTTATTTGATTGATTCAATTGGCAAAAAATGCAGGAGAGAAACAAAAAATTAAAAGCACAAGAGACTTTTTTCTTGAGGGCTTGGAGCTAAAACAACTGCAGAGTTTTCAGTGCAATTGTTTTTCCGTTTGTTAACTGAATCTGTTATTGTGGGGCAGCAAAGCAAAGGAGAGGAGAGCCTGGCTGTGAAGCACTGTGTGGGAGCAAGGACTCCTTTTAGACACCCCTGTAATCTCAGCGGCGAATTTGGACCCCATTTCACATCTGCTTTTTCCTTGAGGATTAGTGCCCTCAGCTGTAGTTTCCTGAACAGCTGATGTTAGGAGAAGTCAGCATGGCCACCAAAACAACTCATCTGGCTCCATCCTCCTCTTTCCCTCTGGTTCAGGAAATCATCCATAATGAAGCTAGACTTTGTTGTTGTTGCTGTTTTTGTTCAGAGTTAACCTCAAACAGTTCCTAGGTGGTGTTGAGCAGCTGCTGGATTTCATCCCTAGACTGGCAGCAATTCAGGATCAGTTCTTCCCACACACTGCTGTTTAAACATGGATGTAGGATGATGTTTTTGAGAGGAGGAGCAAGTTTTTGTCTCTACTCACACAGTTCCTGACCCTTTGCTCTCTCCTGTATCTCTCCTACATCTTGCAGTAATACATTTTAAAAAGTATGTTTGGCTGTATGCAAACAACAGGCCCCACAATGTTTCTGGTCGAGTGTTGTGTTAGGATGAGATCAACCATTCATCTTCCCCTGCTTCCCTTCTGTCCTTCTGCAATGGGACGGGCAAACCTGGACATGCAGGCTGGGAGTGTGCTGTAGTGTATAAGGGTGTCCGTGAGCTGGACAATGGGAGAATCAGGACCACGGGTCATGTCCTACAGGCTAAAAGTTTTCTTTGTCTCTAAGGCTATCCCAGGCTGCAGGATAAGGAAGGGAGACAATACCTCAAAGAATCCAGTCTCTCCCCAAGCAAAGAAAATGCTGTCATCAGGAAGAGGGGAAAATGCGTATTTAGTTTGTAGATGGCTTTGCTGTCAACTTGATTTACACTTTAGAAAAATCAGATAATTGGTTTAAAGAAATGGATCTTATAACATTTATATGAGATGCTGATTGGTTGGCCAATCCCCTCTGGTTTTAGGTTGTTGTCTTTGATGCAAGTCTAGTCATTACTTTCAAATAGTGCTTTATTCGCTGTGAAGAATGAATCTCCCGAGTCCCCTGGTGGGTCTTGCTTTTTATTTTATGTTTTATTTTATTTCAGAACACTTTAGAAAGGACTAAATAAAAAAAGGATCCTGATTGTCCTGATTGTCACAGTCCATTTGTGATGATAGTCAAAAATGAATGAGCAGTTGCTTAATACTGTCAAAGGAAGTACTTTGGCAGCCTGGCATTCCTGCCCTTTTTATTTATTTTTTTTTCTTTGGGTGATGGGAACTGCAAGGAGTAGTGAAAGAGCACGTTTGATTTTTTTATGGGGAAAGATGTCCCATTACTCTCCATGGTCTGGACTCTAATATGCCTGTCTAGAGCATGCCTTGTTTCCCTTCTTGGAGTTATGACATTATATGATATTAGCAGTAATTCAGCATAGGTAACATTCACTGCACGATATATACAAAGAGCACTGCTGTGTCCCAGCCTTTACCCAGCCATGGCCACACTGTCCAATCAAGAACAAAGCTGCAAATCCAAAGATTATTTCAGCATGTTGAGCAAATGGCTTATTTGCTTGCTTTTAAGTCCCTGAAGAGTCTACAATGAGACTTTTTGCCACAGAGCTGATTCTTTTTAGTGTTCTGACAGCAGAACAGGCACCTTTCAGCTGTTAAAGTGAAACTTTATGTGTTCCTCAGATTGTCACGTGCTTCTCCATAAGCATCACGTCTGACTTTGGACACTGAATGCAAGAGTATCTGTGACTTTCTTGTGTCTCAAAGAAAAGAAAGGGAAGAGGGATAAGGGCAAAATGATATCAGGTGACTCAGAACATGATGCTGTATTTTAAAGTAAGCTGGTTTATTCCCATTTCTTACGGTTTTCTAACATTCCAGTTCCACCAGTATTGCTCCCTTTATGTTAATGCACACTTGTAAAAGAGATTGCCATCACTGGATTTTGATGCTTCACAGTGCTGAGATACCAGTCATAGCAGTGAACTGTGCTTGTTGAGCTGCAGTGGATGCCAGAAGGCCAACATTTTGACAAAAGAAAGACTCAGGCCATGGGTTGACTTGGGAGGGTTCTCACCTCCCAGGTCTCTAGACTACAACTCTAGAAAGAGAAGAGAGATAAGATTGCCATGCTAATCCAGCTTTGTGTCCTCTCTCTAGTGTTGGGTGCTGTAGAGAAATCCCTAATCTCCTTTGTTCCAGGCTGGTTACTGCTCTGCACTAAGGCTGTGATTAAGCCCAGCTCTACAGGCTGCTGCATAGAGTAATTTGCCTCCTGTCTCAGGGTGATGCACGAGGCAGTTTAGGGTGGGAGCTGCAGGACTTTGGGGTGAGGTAAGGTGTTTTTATATAGAAACAAGTGAATAATGTGCTCATGTTCCTGGTTGCTGGATGTTTGTGTGTGTGTGTGCATGCACATGTCTGAAATCAAATACACATGCAATAGCATTTACAGAGTATAGAAACAGAGCAGCTCGTGTAGAGTCTTGTCTTGACCACACATAGCCTTACACAGGAAGAAGAATAATGCCATGCATCAGTACAAGCTGGAGATCAGCTGGCTGGGAAGCAGCTCTGCAGAGAAGGACCTGGATGTCTGGGTGAATGACAAACCGACCATGAACCAGCAGTGCAGTAGGAAGGAAGGCCACCAGCATCCTCAGCTGCATTTGGAAGAGCCTTGCCAGCAGATGGAGGCAGGGAATCCTTCCACTCTACTCATCACTGTTGAGGTCACATCTGGTATATTTTGTCCACTTCTGGACTCCTCAGTATAAGAAAAGCATGAACTTACTGGACAGAGACCAGTGAGAAGCCATATTAAAAATCTGGAGCATCTCTCATGTGCAAAGAAGCTCAGAGAGCTGGGATGTTTAGCCTGGAGAACAGACGGACAAGGAGGGTCTTGTCAATGTGTATAAATTCCTGACAGGAGACAATAAAGAAGAGAGAGTCAGACTCTTCTCAGTGGTGCCCAGTGACAGAACAAGAGGGGATGGGCACAATTCGAAACACAAAAAAAATCAGTCTGAAATTAAACCCCCCCTTTTTTACTTTGAGGGTGGTCAAAGGCTGGAATAGGTTGTCCAAATGCATTATTGAGTCTCATAACTCTCATCCATAGAGTTATTCAAAATCTGACCGGGTGTAGTCCTGAGCATCCTGCTGTAGCTGACCCTGCTTGAGTAGGCAGGTTGGACTATGCCATCTTGAGAAGTCCCGTCCAACTTCAGTGATTCTGATTTTGTGGTTATTCCTGATGTAGATTTGGAATAGTGTGGAATTATTCTTAAGTTATAATAATGATATAAATGCTTTCTCTTTAAAAGCAGAGTATGCCTGGTAGGTTCTTACCCACCATTAGAACAACTAATATTAAAAAGTATGATATTTAATGGTGATATTATTAAAAATTAGAAGATGACAAATGACAGATAACCTTTGAGCTGGCAGAAGAAGCTCATCTGGAGTATAAAGACGGAGAGTGGATTATGGTTTGGAGGTACTTGCCAAGAAAGACAAATTTGTACAAAACCTTCTGGATGGATTTGGATATAGATACCCTCTTGTGATGGGATGCAGTGGAGGAGAAGTGCAAGACATGCTAATTAATCTCACTCGAGGAGATTTACTATCACAAAGAGTGTTTATGGCACTAGAAGCTGAGAAAGAAGAATAAGAATGTTCCCCTAGCTTGCAGTTCTGCATAGCACATAGTCTTGGCTCTTGCTGGGCCAGTCAAGAGATTGGTGCTTTACTCTTCCCTTCAGGCTGTTCAGGGAGGCACTTGAACTGCTCTTCATCTCTTCTGGAGGGAAGAGACATCATCTGCTGCTTTTGAGCAATACTTGCCACAGGTGGCTAGTGCAGTGCACTCTCAGCATCCTTCTGTGCCTGACAACCAGATGCCAGAACTCTCAGAGATGCATTTACTCCTAACTCCCATCAAGTGACCAGTATTTCAAGAGCATCTGAAGAAGTTGGTGACTCTGGCACAGGGAAGCTGGCTAGCCCACGTGCAGGGATGAACTCCTTCCTCCCTGTCCAGAGTATTTAAAGGGCAAGGTACCCTAGCTGGAGTAGTTCTGGTATTAGGGTGCTGTCTGCATTCTTACATACCCACCCCCTGTCTTGAGTGGACAAAAGGAACCTCAATCCCAAGTGAGCACTGCTGTTTCATTCCCTGTGGAGCTGCAGAAAGGGCATATCCCAGTGAATATCAGGGAAAGAAAAGAGCCAGTTGCAGCATTCCCACCCCTCCTCCATCACTCACTCCCAGTGAGGCTGTTTGAGCAGTCAGACAAATCCTAGATGTTTGTTGCCAGTCGTAAGTAAATACCAAAGTGCTTCAGAAAACACATCTTTCTGATCTTTAAGCACCTGTGCATTGTTGCTATCTGTCCCCTGGGAGTCCTTTAGCATAGGACACAGTAACCATTACTTAATGACCCTCTGCCCAGCCAAGCCTTCATTCTTTAAGCCCTGTGAGTCTTGGGAAAGGTGCCACAGATGAGGTCAAGATGCTTGACTCAGTTTATAACTGGTCAGTATTTGAGTGGGATGCTTAAAGGCTGAGAGCCCTGGGGCCATTTAGCCTGGAGAAGAGAAGCCTGAGAGGGGATCTTAGGAATATCTAATAACAGATATTTGCAGGGTGGGGGTCAAGTAGAAGGGGCCAGGCTCTTGTCAGTGGTGCCCTGGGATAGGACAAGAGGTGATGGTCACAAACTGAAACATGGGAAGTTCCACCTCAACATGAGGAGAAACTCTTCACTGTGAGAGTGACAGAGCCTGGCCCAGGCTGCCCAGAGAGGTTGTGGAGTCTCCTTCTCTGGAGACTTTCC
>WTSP01005905.1:0-33948 GCA_025331215.1 Actenoides lindsayi | reverse complement strand
GCCCTGGGTGACCCTGCTCTGGCAGGGGGGTTGGACTCAATGATCTCCAGAGGTCCTTTCCAACCCCTACCATTCTATGATTCTATGATTCTTCCTCACTAATTGCAAGGAAGTTTCTCCAGTTTCAAGGCATTCAGGAAGCTGGAGCCTTTTTCTTTTTTTCCAGGCTGTTTTTTTCACATTGGGAACTAATATTTTTTGTGTAATTTTTTTCCCAAGGATCAACCTGGCAGTTGTTTGTACAATGACAGCCTAGATACACCTGAAGAGAAGACAGTGAGCAAGGATCTTGAGTTTGCTGGTGTACCATGAAACACAGCTGGAGAGATTTTGTACATACTTCTCTTTCATCTAAGGTTTAAGAATACTTCTGCTTCCCAGCAGAATACTTCCCAGTATAGTAGTGGGAGAGTGTACTGGCCAGAGGAATCAGAACAAGTGATTAACTCTTCAAACCCGTGCAAGTCTGCATCCTCTGCACCATGTTCCTGCTTATCACTTTCAAAGCAGTGGGTATGGGAAGCATACAGCTGGGAGCAAGGAGGATTTCAGACAGAAATGTGGCTCTGACCACATTCCTGGGAACACCCGGTTGCCAGACTGATGCCTGAAGGCTCTAAGTGTGTAGGACAGCCAGCTCTCCACTGCATGAAAGCAGTGTGGCCTTTACCCAGCAGAGAAGGAGTGAAGCATGCTGTGCTGTTTCCTTGGCAGCACAGGATGCCACAGGTTGGTTGCTCCATGCTCTGCTCCCTTTGAGATCAAACCCAGTGTCTCTTGTAGCCAAGAGTCCTCTGTAAGGTCATCCATTAGATCTCACCTTTTTCTGTGCCAGTCTTTGACTGTTCCATCCCAAAACACTGACAGAGATCATAGAATGCAGCAGATACAAGGGAAACCTACACCATGGCCAGTGGAGATTGAAGATCACAAGGATTTTTCACTTTGAGAGTAAAAGCCAAAATATTTGGTCCTCTTAATGCTCCTGCTCTGGACTGTCTGTGCCTACACCATGCAGCATCCCCTTCCTGGGTCCTATGAAGGAAGGAAAAGGTGCTGGAAGCACAGTGTCCACATGGAGAAATATTGTGTCTGGATGGCAGGGGAGAAATCCCAGCAGTACTTAAAGATAACAAAATATTCAGACAAAAAGTTGGGATTAAATGCCTCAGTTTTGCTTCCACTAACTCAAACCAGCAAACATTGTGTGAATGAGCTAGCCTGGAAGTTCCCAGTCAGGTCTTGTGAACAGCAGTGGTTCTGGGGACATGTTTGGAAAAGATTGTCTGAAAATGTGAATATGGTTTTGTGTCACTGGAGAGTAGGGAAAAGGTGTTAACCCTGTGCTAGCTCAGCATCTAACCTGAAACTGCTGAGGTCAGTTGCCAGATCTGACACGTGGTCTGTCTCAGTTTCCAAGATGAGCTTGAGTTCTCCAAAATGTCTCTGGGGTTTTTTTTTGGCCTCCAAGGAGTCTGGTACCAGATATTGCAATCTCATGCAGAGCTTCTCACCATTGGCATTCCCACAGCCATGGCAGTGCTTCTCTCCCAAGCATTCCGAATCACGGCCCAGGCTTCCACGAATCACAGCGTTGGTGGAAGAAACAATGAGATTGAAAAATAATACCATAGGGTGCTCGCTTCACTGGCTTTGTTTCAGAGGAGTTGCACATCTGCAGCTGTGAGGGCTGGACAAGTGAAAAATTGACATCTGAGACTGCCTACAAACTGTCTCTACATTGTCCTGTTAGACAATGCTTCCGGGTCCCTCAGGGCCAAAGTCCTCCCTGAAACATGCTGTCTGTCCCCTTCAGGGTGTCCTGACAGTGCCATGCTGATGCGCAGGGAAAACCTCAAAGGTGCCCAGCCCTGACAATGGTTTCCAGAGCAGCGCTGCATGTCATCCAGGCTACCCTGGAATACACCACGCCAGCCAACATGTAACCCACAGGGCAGCGTGGCCTTCTCCTCATCCCTTTCAATGTGTCCCACGACTCTCTGCCGTCTTGCTCACTCAGGCTGTGACAGCAACGCCTGCAAAGTGTGTCACCAGCAGCTCCTGGAAACCTCTGGTGTGTCGGAGGGGACCCAGGAGCACCAGTGTGGGGATTGCCAACCTGCTCTACCACGTTGACAAAGCCTGATTGCGTTGGGACTCACAGCTCAGCTCCACTTGGCCAGCCGTGAGGTGCCACTCACTGGCTGCTGTGTGGGGCTCTTTGGCAGCCAGATGTCTTCCAAAAAAGAGTCATCGTGCTACAGGGAGGGGGCCCAGACTTAAAGCTCTCTCAGTCCCGTAGTTGCATACATCTCCTTTCAAAGGCTGGAATCCAGGGGATCCCTGTCTCCAATGAAAAGAGCTCATGATGCCTCAAGGACTTCTGGTTGCTGTTGCGAGGCCCATGCTAACATCCGGTGGCCTTGAAGAAGGTCATCTGGAAGGGGGGTATCCAGACAGTGTGGCATCTCACTGTCAAAACTTCGTCCAGGAGGCAGAAAAACAACCTCAAGAGTCCTTGCTTGTGGAGAATGGGGAGCAAGAACTTCCCTCTGTTCTGGGCTTGCTGTGGTCATTTCACACCTCTGTTGGTTGACCAGCAGTGATTTACATAGTCCAAGCTGACTCCTGATTGCCCATGGGACTGGGTAATTCAGGCTGATTGTGCTGCCTGTGGAGAATCACGTTACCATCAGGTACCCAACGAGTGACAGAGGGCTGAGCTGCCCGAAGGTGGCCAGCCTGGCACCAGTAAGGGTCAAACCAGCTGCTTCGAAGTGGGGGGGGAGTGCTTTTACTTTTGTTTTTAATAATTACTGAATTTAGTGTTTGGTAGGGCAGAAATCCAAATGTAGGCTGGTAGGGATGTGATGAAAAGCACTTCAATGAGCATTTGTCAGAGAGTTCTTACTCTGTGTTTGTGTCCTGCAGCAGTGAAGAGGAGGGTGCTGGTTTCTCTTCCCTGCACCTCTGCAGATCCATAAGCTCTCACTGTTTTCACTGTTTCTCAGGCACCTCTGTGGGTCAGGACAGAACATCTCCGTGTTTATGGTCCCTCCTTTCCTCATAATAATCTTGCAAGGACCACAGCCCAGAGATGGCTGCAGGGTGCATTTGCTCTAAATGGGCTCTTCAGGGATCCTCATGGCCCTGGGGAAGCAGAGGGAACAGGTCTCATTCCTGCTCCACAAGTTTTTACTCAGTTAAGCAAGGAAACTGCCCTGTGCAGAAGTACCATGAGGAAGGGCACTGAGTCTGATGAGAGCTGGCTCTGTGCAGTGGAAAAGAAGGTGCTGGCTGGAGCAGTGCTCAGGAGCCATACCTGGTAGTTTTGTCCTCTCTGGAGTAGACAGTTCCTGGGTTACCATTATGGGCACTGACTTTCAGGGGCAACTGTTTCATCCAAGGTTTCCTGGAGGCAGCCTATGGACCCTTGATGGGAAAAGGTTCCACATTGAACAGCAGTGAAGTTCTTCTGTGCTTTACAGTGTGTCTGCTTTCTGTGAGCTAAGCCCTTTTGGGGTGTCCTGGTGCTCTCTCAGTCCCTTCTTCCCCAGAGGTGCCCCGCAGCTTGTCCTTGCCATAAGTGATGTCCCACTCACAGGGGACACCCTCCAGGTGTGTGCCTGAAGATATCAAGTGAAGCAGAAGACAGACTGGAATGGGCATTATGGGTGAGCAGAGCGTAATGGTCACGACATCCATAGGCAGCATCTACTGTGGAGACCTTGAGAGATGGAGAGGGGTGCTGTAGGGCTCAGTTTGTCTGGGCTGGGCTGTGCTCTGGCACAGACAAGACCAGCAGGACTGCCAGCCATTGCTTCAGCTGTGAGAAAAGGAGGTGGGAAGTCCCACACTGACTGCTTGGGGCCCACACTCTCCAGGGGGCTTTTACCCAGCCCCACAATGGAGTTTTCCACAGCTTTCTGGGCTCTTGGGAAGGACCGTACCTGTGTCTGCTTCAACCCTGTCATTATCTCAGACTCTTCCTGGGCTGGACACTCACAGATGCTCTTCCTCCTGTTCAGCCAGCTCCAGAGGTGATGAGCATGAGCCCTGGAAAGCTGCCTCTGCCAGACTCCTACCAGTCTTGAACTCAGACTCACCTGTTCCTCTGTGTTCAGTACCATGTAGGGTGTCTGCATCACTTTTTACTAGGTGGTCTACCCCATGGTGTCCACCACCTGAGACACCTATTACAATATCACAATGGGATGTGCCCAGGTAGACTAAGACTGTATAAGGAACAGGCAGGTTGGATAAGGTCTGTAATTCATGTAATCCTAGGAGGAAGCTGTTGATTCTCCACCACAGTGTCTCCAGCCATGGTAGCCTGTCCATGCACACTTGTGTGTGTAGGAAGTGTGAATAACATCCATGTGTTTTGGGAACCTATCTACCAGCTGGGACAACTGGCAATTCAATTGCTGCTACACTGGCCGTGCAGCATCCTGCTTTTCTCCTCCATGATGCTTATCTCCTGCTACCATCATGGTGCATGACTGTTCCCTGATGGTCCAGTGTCCCTGGAGACCTCATGTGCTCCATCTGTTGGGGACAACAGGTCTGTCAGCTGTTCATTTGGGTACCTTAATGCCTGCTAGGGTGGCATGAATACTCCTGGCAGCAGCGCATGGCAGGGGAGATGAGGCAAGAGAGTGTTGAGGTTAATCTGTGACTTGTCATGATGCTCATTCTGCCAATGTCAGTGGGGTTTATTTTGGGGTGCCTTGTAATTAGGAATTTCCTTATGGAGTGAAGATGCATGCTGGGGAATTTGGGCTTATGCTGGGGATGTATAATCCTGCTTCTGAAGGAGTATTTTATTTCTGCAAATTGAGCTAGGTATGAGTCTTTTCCAGTCATGTGCACATGAGCAGCCCTGAGGAAATGGAAGGAAATGGCTCAGTGTTTTTGATGACCCAAGTATGAGAACTGATTTTGAGCATCTGTAGGATATCAGAAGCCTGGATCAGGATTCAAGTATCACAACAGGGTATGTTTTTCATAACCTGAACTGCAGAGCAGAGCTTTGGATTTTGTCACTAAATTTGGGGGTTTCATCCTCTTCTCTAATCTTTGGATCTCGTTCCTCTGATTTCCTGCTGATCTCTCAAGTTTTTCTTCTTGGTTTAAGACTATAGGGCTAATTGCAAGGAAGGGAATCCGAGCTAGGCTCTGGCTGGGGACTCTGTCTTTGCATGAGGAACCTTATTATATGATGTCCTTAAACTTTTATATGAGAGACTCTGTCCTGCTTATGAACTCAAAACAACTGTGCAGCAGATCATGGGGTGCAACCACATGGGTCTGGTCCATGGGGTCTGGAGAGGGACCCTGGTGGTATAACTCTGCTGCATAAAGGCAGGCAGTTTGGCTCTTCCCTCTGCAGAAGAGGGGCGGGGAGGGTGGTGCCAGCTCATGTGGACACCACACAAATTCCCAGTCCTCACTCTGTCAGTACAGACAACATCCATGCCACAGCGGCCCAGCTTGGCTGGGAGAGGCGGGCGGCTGAACGAACCAACAAGGTGCTTTTCACATGCAAGAGGACAGAAGCCAGCCACTGGTCAGCAACGGGGCTCATTTATTATCTCACAAGAATGAATCACATACAGCTGCAGTGATGTCAGCAGAACCAAAGCTTTGCCCAGGGCCTGAGCTCTGACCGCGGGACTCCCTGCTGCGTTGGTGGCAGTGGGAGGGTTTGTGATGGAGAGGATGGGTTTGGGAGATCCCTGAGCTACAGGGAGTGAATTTGAGACTGTTCTTAGTGGCTCCTGTCCTCCTGATGCCATCATCCCACAAGGCTCTTTTTTTCCCCCTCCTTCTACATAAGCTGCCCTTAAAGTAGGGGAGGGCAAATGCAGCCCCCAAATGGCCATTCTGCAGGGGGACATGTACCCAAGAACCAACAGCTTCTTCCAGGAGCGAGGTTCGGGGGCAGTGAGGGACCCAGACCCCCTTTTTACTGTGCCTGTCCAAGAGCCAGGTGACTATGGTGTCACACACCCAGGTGTGCTGCAGCATGTGGAGGTGGAGGGACTGATGAAGGTGGAGGCAGCTTGGTGTTCCCTTGGGCACCGTGGCCAGGTGCTGCTGAGTGACCTCAAGCAAAGCACATAGATTTCTCCAGGGAGAAGTTTGGATTTGGCTGCCTTGGGGTTCAGAGACCCCTTGTTAGACACCAAGACTGAAAGAGAGACTGAGCATCCCCAGCTCCTGGCATCAGCTGGAAGTGGTGGTCCTGCCCAACCCATGAGGCTCCCAGTGGATGAAGTGGAGCTTCCCAAGACAGAAGTTGTCCAAAGCTGAGGTGCACACATGGATACACCACTTTTAACATGCTTCTTCCAGTTGATGGTGTAGGGCAGACACAGGCCCATTTCCACGGGTCTCTGGGACCTGTGGAAGACCCTGGAGGACAAGGCCTGAGGTCCCTCTGGGTGGCCATGTCATTGCAGTTGGGCATTTCCATGTTTTTCTGCCAGAGAGCAATGGATTTTGCTTGCTAAGATGTCTCTGCCTTGAGAAGGCACACTTGGCCTTGCTGCAGGTTCCTCCTGGCTTGTGATGCTGCAGGATGACAAGAAGGAGGGTCTCCCTGAGCCATCTGAGCTGGTGCTCTCTCCCAGGCAGTCCCTAGCAGGACCAACACTTGCACAGGGGGTTTATCTCCTCACATGGCCAGCCCTGAGTATCTGGAGCTCAGTCAGAGCCCTTCCAGGCACGTGGCAGCTGGCAGAGCGGTGGCTGTTGCCCAGGCAGATATGAAGGGGGGTGAGGGTAGATGGGTTGTACTGGTGCTTTACATGGAGCAGCCTGCTGTCACCGTGCTGGCCACCCGGTGCTGGGGCTGGCCCTCAGTGTGTGGTGTGGGGCTGTTCAGCATGGCTACTCAGAGGAGGTTTATAAGTGAGACGTGTAGGGTGGCGTGGGCAGGGAGGGGAAGAAGGTTATCTGGAGGCTGCTGCTGGCTGGGTCTTGGCTTTCTGAAGTGATCAGCACCTCACTGTCACTGAGGCAGGGACAATGCTCAGAGAAGCCCCTTTTCTTCCCCCTGGTGCCCACCCTTTGCTGGCAGGGGATGAGCGTCATGGAGGGAAAGCTGTAGCTGTCAAGGATGGGGTGCACTCCCAGGGAATCGGATGTCTCGAATATGTGGTCAATGTTGGGGAAGCTTACCAGAGCTTGGGTGGAGTCATAGGAGCTTTTCTCCATGTCATCGACCCCACAGGACTGGGAGTAGCTCCCCTTGTCCTGGCCCTTCTGCCTCAGCAGGCGGAGGTCATCTCTGAAGTGGGGGTTGAAGAGCAGGTAGAGCAAGGGGTTCAGGCAGGCGGGCAGGGGCAGGACCACAAGGAGGACGGATTTGATGACCTCTGGGGTGATGAGGAAGAGGCTGAGTGTGGAGGAGAAGGTGAGGAAGGCCACTGGGCAGTAGAGGAGGCAGTTGGTGAAGATCAGCCAGGCCACATGCTTGACCATGGCACAGTCCCAGACCGCGCTGAACTCCCCCTTCAGCAGGTTGCAGTAGAGTCGGATGTAGGTGCCTGTGATAGTCAGGAAGCAGAGCATGTTTGTCATCACTAAGGCCACAGTGAAGCCCAGGGTGGCGGGTTTCCCATCTGGGATGGGATATGGGAGGCAGAGAGGGGATGCTCCGTATTCCCCAATGGAGAAGAGAGGCAGAACGGCAGCCACAGAGGACAGCAACAGGCAGCACAGGGCAGCAGCCTTGACCTTGCCTAAAGAGGGTGACTTTCCATAGCCCCTCACACAGGAGGCTGAAATGCTGCACTGCACGGCAGCCAACGTCAGCAGGAAGATGGTGGCCTCGGAGGCGAACACCGAGAGGAATCCCGTCACCCTGCAGCCCGCGCCGGTCTCCCATCTGGCACCGTACTTGGCAAACTGGCCGTAGGTCAGGGCGTCGACGAGAGCCAGCATGCTGCAGTAAATGCCCGTCAGCATGTTGGCTCCAGCTATGGAGCCGACGATGAACTTCACTGGAGAGAGGTAGCTGGGAGAGGCAAAAACAGCCAGGATGACCATCCCGTTGCAGAGCACTGAGACCAGAACGATGACCCAGACTCCCAGGCGGATAATCCAGCTCTCAAACAAATGATCGCAAGGCTTGAAGGGACCTTGAAGAAAACAAACCCCAAAGTTATACCCAGAATATACCATTTTGCTCTAGTGGTGCTGCTTGGAGCAGTGGCCGAGGCCAGCCCCGCTCCTGGCCCCACCAGCCCCTTGGATACTGAGGTCTGGAAAAGAGCATATGACATTGTCTGCCCTCTCCTGCAGCTGCCTCTTGGCTCTCCTGTCCCCACACTCCTGTCCCCACACTGGGGTGCCTTGAGCATCCTCTCAGATCTTGTCCAGGGCAGAAATGAGGTGCAGGGACAGGTCATTGTGAAATGTGAGAAATAACAAACTTATTAGAGTTTCTAAAATGCAAAAAGGTTGGGCCTGACACCCTCACCACACCATGGTTGTGTGCGTGACAAAGCCTCGTTGCTCTCATTCCCACCTGCCCTACACTGTTCAGTGGGGCAGAGTCCGAGCTCCAGGTAGGCCTTCATTCAAAGGAACTCATGCCCATGTTGCCTCCCATTTCTGTGGGACTCCAGACCCACTAACGCTCCTGGTGTCAGCCTGGCATTTGGGCCACTCTGCCATTAGCTGGAGTTAGTGATGTGGAGATGTGTGAGAGATGGCAGGATGCTGCATCCTGCCCTGACACGGCCAACCTCTGCCCTTATAGCTTAGACCTTGGCTAAGTGGTGTCTTATTGTTTCAGCAAGAATGACTTCTGCCTGGAGGGGTTGGCCAAGATGAGATGAAGTGTTAGAGCAGGAGAGGGAGGCAGCAGATGGGAAGGAAGAGAGGGAAGGAGCTGGAGTGGCTGGGAAGGGACAGAGGGGCCTGGGCAAGGAGAATGTGAGAGGGTGTCAGGAGAAAGAACAGTGGAGGATGGACATGGGAAGAAGGAAGAGTGAGTAAGGGAAGGTCATGGAGGTATTAAAAGAGGACTGGTGGCGGATGCTGCTTGTCAAAGGAAAAAGAAGAGAGGGGAGAGAGACAGTTCAGTATTATAGAGTTGCATCTGGGAGGGGTTTGTATGTGAGGGCTCAGGGTGGAAGCTCAGTGAAACCAGAAATAGGACAGGCCAAGTTTTAGTTCTTGTCCTGCTTTATTCTGGGCTGTCTGGGACAAAGCAGATCTAAGTCTTTCAGGGGAACAGGAACTTCTTGAGACCCAGAGTCTGACTGTGGGCAGGCTGGTGGATGGAAGAGCTTGTGATACTTGGGATTCCTCGTCAGGGATACCATGACCTTGTCCTCTCCTCAGAGGGGGGCAGCTACATCTGAGTGGGAGAAGGAAAGTCCTCACTTGTCCCAAGTCTGACCAAAGCCCAACTGTTCAGGCTTCTGAACGGTTCTGCACATCTGTGAGACCCTGCAGGAAGGGTCATGGGATCCTAGGGATTTAGAGAAGCTTCAAGGATCCCATCTTGTTCAAAGGGTTTCCCTGGATGCTCACCGGGGCTCGGTGTGCACTGAATAGTGGGATGCAGCTTTGATTCCTCAAGGTCCAGCTGAAGGTCATCTGCATCTAGGTCATCTGGGGAGAAAACAACGAGAAAACATTGCTCAGAGAAGAATGAGCAGGGTCATCAGGGCTAGCTGGGCCCAAGGTTTTCCCACTGACTGTCTTCAACACAGACTTTCCCAGCCAGTTCCCAGCCCAGAAGTTCAAAGTAGCTGCTGGTGTCCAGTTTGTCCTCTACAGTCACTGCTATAGGGGGAGGTCTTGTAACCATTGTCAGGTTGCAATGCGGCCAACCCTTCTGTTGTTAGGTCACTCCCTACATTTGAAGCATAAGAACCCCAGATCCTAGAGCAGTGTGGCTGCAGATCCCATCTCCCAGCATGTTTTATTAAAATAAAGAAATACTCTGGCCCATGTGGTTACAGAAATCAAAGCCTTCAAATGCATCTTATAAATGGAAGCGTTCTGGGCAGGCCTTGTCCAGTGTTAGTTCATCAACAAGGACTTTGGAGCTTTGTTCAAAGAGAGCCATTAGCTCCTACTTGCAGCGCAAATTCTTCGTCAGCAGCCACCACCACCAAAAGGCCCAGAAGCAAAAAGACAAGAGAAGACAACATTTATTGCTTTATTTTACGTCCTGTGTTTTCCTGGAACTGTGGTGCCCTGTTTTTAACCCTGGAAGTTCCCAATCCTGGATTTGCTTAAAGTCAGACTGGTTGCTGATGCCTGCAGGCTTTGGGTCTGTGGGGTTTATGCAACCCGACTGCACTGTCCTCAGAGCCCAGGCTGCTGGGCCAGCATCTCCATCACACTGGCAGCTGCACCCTGAGCCAGGCGTGGGCTTTCCGAGGGTCAGGCAGAGACTCCCTGGCGGAAGGAGAAGCTGCTGGAAGAGAACTGCGCAGAGACCTCAACTGTGTTTTCAATGGCCTGTAGGTGTAGGTCATCACCAAGGAGAATGGCATCCTCTTAATCTAATCCAAGACATGGTTTTCTGCTTTGTTTCTCGTTCCTCTTCTCAAACTACTGCTGATTCACAGCGCTGAGACACAGTGAGGACAGCTGCTGTCCCACCGCACCATCCCCACCCATGGCACCAGCACGGCCTTCTGCTCCCAGTGGAGATCTTGGGAGAGTTTTCTATGGGCGGGTGGAAGGGGAAAGGACGTGGCTTTTTGCTTGCCACAGCCCAGTTGCCAAGGAGATGGATCTGATCTGTGGCTGTGGCATGAAGCCTCCCTTGGATGACATGGACCGATGCCTCTGCCCAGGTGGGCACCTGGCAGCTGAGACACTGGCCAGGAAGTGCTGAGGATGTGGCTAACCTAAGTGGGATTTAGTTGCCTAATCTGTGTAGAAATGGTGCCTCTCATGAGGTCTGCTCCCTGCCTGTGTTTGAAAATACAACTGGGATTATTTGATTGAAGAATGATGACAAATAGCGTGCTATCTTTAGTGCCTCCTGACAAGCATTGTGGCTTTCTGGGCTTCAGTGAGCTTTGGAAAAAAATGCCATTTTTAAAATCTGTCTGTATAAGAGTTGAAATATTACTGCTGCTTTGGAGTCTGGCAAGAAAACACTCACAGTGGGATGGAAAAATATTTCCTCCTTGTATTTTATAGTCCTATAAATCTCCAGTGTCTTTTCCATCCAGAGTGCGGAGGCTCTGATGTGCAGTCACAATACTCGCATCAATGCAGGGACTTGCACTTTCTGTGCCCCCTGCCACCCAACCCATAGTCATGTTAAAGTGGAATCTGTCCCAACTCTTTTCTCTCCAAAGGGCCAGAACGATCAAAGGCTGGGTTGAAGTGTAGGTTAAACATTTGCACGAAGTGAAGGAGTGATCTTTTGTTTTGCCTGGACTACTGAGCTAGCTGTGGATTGCAAAGCAATCCTTGGCCAGCACAGCAGGGTTCAAAGCAGAAAATGCACCTCTCTCTGCTGGAAATCAGAACTTCTCTCAGCCTGGGAACTGTAGAGAAAAGAAAATGGCTGCTGTGTTCTAGCAAGGCCGACTGCATTGTTTTTGACGTAGCCCTTATTTATTTGATCTTATCCTAAGGTGCCTCCGTTTCCTGAGGCCTTTTGTTTTCCATACAAACACTTAGTGGTGGCCTTTTTCTGGAAAGTGGTTCCCAGACAGCTGTACCAACACTGAAGTGGGAGAACAAGGAGAATTGCTGGAGAAAGGGTAGAACAAAAACCACTGGGCTGGATGCTTCTTCCCCCTTTGTATCATCTGCCTTAGGCAGGGCAGTCCCACCTGGGGTTTGCAGATAACTCCTCAGAATCAGGGCACGGGTGGCTGTAAGGGGCCTGGGCAGGTGTTTTTGGAGACTCCAGTAGCCTTCTTGAATGACAGAAGCAGGAAAAGTGTAGCTCTGAGGACCTTCCAGCGTTTGCTGGAGTGTTGGCAGAAGTTGACTTGGCAGCTACTAGAGGTGCTGGGCTGGGTAAAGCAGTGTCCTGTTGTCAAGGATAAGGGTACATGTGTGTTCTCATCTCACTCTCTATAGCTTTGTTCCGTTATTGCAAACATACGCTTGTAAGTAAATACATCCGTTTCTATCCCCAAAGCAGTGGTCCTGGAGGGAGGTGCTGGAACTGTGATGGAAGTGCCCCAGGGCAGTGGTAGTACTTGCACTTTGCACATCATCCCTCTGCAGCCAGTTTCAGGACAGTGGCAGGAGTGAGCTGCTGGGGGTTATTGGGTGGGTGTCCTGTGTGTCAAGCCCCTGAGCCATCTTTGGGGACAGGCCTGGGGCAGGGGGAGTCTGCCAAATGCAGCCAATGATAATCCCAAGAGGCATATCCCAAGCACCAAAACTTTTGGAACCGGGACCTTAAGTAGCTGTTGTGACAAGGTGACAGAGTGATGAGCCGTTACTAACCACACTCCTTTGGGCCTTGGGTGGACATTGCTTGGATGTGAATGGAAACACTTGGGTGGTGTCCAGGGGTTCCTGGGCATCTTGGGCCCTGAGAAGATGGGAAAGAGCAGAGCTGGTCCCAGGGTTTGTGGCACCACATGCGCTCTGTTGCTGGAGTCAGACAGTTCCTTGGGTTTTGGGCTCAGCTGAGGGATGGGTGCTGGATGCAGGAGCAGGACACGCTGCGGGAGGGAGCCTTGCCTGGCTGCTGGGGCGGGGCTGTTTCTTGCCCCTACGTGGCTACTTGGGGCAAGTTGCCTTTCGTCATCCAGCTGTGAGGTTCTGCAGACTTGTTTGTAAAGGGCTTCTTGGTCCCTGGCTGGAAGCACTACGCAAGGCTGAGGGGACATGGCTATCTGGAAGCTTGCCCCATCCCTCTCAAGTTCTCCTACAGCATCCAAGCACCCTGACAAGCCTGGCTCCAACTGCAGGGATAGAGCCCCGAGTTATTTTCAGTTAATGAGACCACTTTATCTCTTGCATGGAAGGAATGTTTGGGAGTTGTTTTTTCCTCTTTAATGAGGAAGTGTTACAAGATTAATATAACAGAGCTAATACCACTGGTGGCCATTAGAAAGGAAGCACTGGGAACAGAAATAAACCAACAATTAATTAAATAAAATAGCAGTATCACAAACCCCTCATCATCAGGAGCAGACCATGCATTGCTGAATGGTGAGGAGAGTCATCTGCAAAAGCTGCACGTAGTGAGGAAGAATGTTCTTGTGCATTTCATGTTTGCACCTCTGTGGTTTGATATTTCAAGACAAACCCAGTGCTTTAACATCTGAAAAACGAGCCTTTATGAGCTGCTAGTGGTCTCATCTGGCACATCACAGAATCAGTCAGCATTCCCCTCTGGTCCTAACATCTCATGAACACACATGTACTTCAGGAGGCTGAGACTGATTGGAGACCTGGGAGCCTGAGATTGGCACTGGTCTGCTGACAGGATCAGCAAAGAGCATCCTTTGAGACATCAAATGCTTTGGTGCCCAGCAAGAGCAGGTCTGTGAGCAGTACCACCAGCCCTGGCCACAAACCGCATGCTGCAATTTGCCGAGCTAACACTCTGACTAACTGCACAAGGACTGGGAATGATGGGAAAACTGACCCTCAGCAGAAATTCCTGCAGCAATGGCTCCTCTGCACTGTCTGCCCAGTGTAACCTCCAAGTCTACCACACAGTGCTGGTAGGAATCACCCTTGTTAGCCTCTGCTTGGACTTTTACATTGCTAAAGCATATTCTTAGTCTCTGATGGATCATAGGGCAGATGGCAGGAGTAGGGATGCAGCTCTCATGACTCACTTGCTGGCTGAGTCATAAAGTGGTTGGGTCATCCTGCCTCCTATCACTGCTGTAACACAGAGAATCAAACTCCTCTGGGTCAGTATCTGTCTTCAGATCTAGTCCTGCCTGCTTAGGATACAGGAAGAGATTCTGCAAAGCCTGTAGTTATGGCTGGGTGCACGGTGCTCCTAGGAGCAGGTGAGACCAGTGCTGCCCAGGGACTCAGCCCTCTCCCCATGTCCTGCAGGCACGTGGCGTGATGTGGTTTTGCCTACAGGATGTTTCAGACATCGGGAGCACACGTGGCCTCTGTATTTACACAAACATATAAACAAATGCAGCATCCAAGCTGTGTCCTGAAATGCTATTTCCACTCTCCAGCAGTTGCAGAGGAAGCAAAGGGGCTGATGATTTTCTTCACGTTGTGCTGAGATTCCCTTGCGCAGGGGTGACAGCAGCTTTCTGCCTGGAGCTGCTCTTCTGCCAGGAGTCTGTGGGTGCAGGACCTGTGCTTTGCACACTCCGCTGCTGGCCTCGTGCCGCAGACTTCACGGAGTTCTGTGCAGAGGTGCATTTTGGAGCACAGAATAAATTGACTCTTGAACAGAAAGCGCTGCTCGTCTTTAACTGTGGAGCCACTTGTGCCCTGCATAATCTAGCCCTGTGCTGAGCTCACGGTGTGCCACAGACGTGTCCTTTTGTTCATACCTGACCCTGACCTTTGCACCAGGGCATGTCCACAGAAGTAGCAGAGGCAGAGGTCCCTTTCCTCCAGCTGCACATTCCAGTTCTTTGAGTTAGTTCTTCTGTTCAGACTAATCCTAGGGTCCATCCTTCGTATATCACAGCAACAAAGACTGAAGTCCTACCAAGGGTTCTGTACTGCCCAGGAGTCTAATGACCAAGCTTGGAAGCTGTACCGTGTGACCTCAGCCACCTTGCAGTGTCTCGGGTAGCATCCCTCTATAGTTAGCAAAGCCAGATCAGCAGATGTGTCCGTGCTGTTGGGGACTGCCAGATCTTTCTGTTAGATTGTGAAGGTCTGGATGCACCACATCAGCTCTTTCGCCAAAGCAGTGACACCAGCTGAAGCCCATTCACAGCAACTGGCCACCAGAGCTGGAGAAGGATCAGCCTCCCTTCCCTGAGGGAGGTGTAACTCCATGGCTGGCTGTGGGACCACTCCTGTAAATGCAGGATCACATCCCAGCTCACAGCATGGCCCTCCCCATGCACTGATCACCATTCAGCCCACTTTACTCACAGTGATTATCAGCATGACCTGGGAACAATTCCACAGGCCTCTTGTGGGGATCCTCCTCCTCAGGGCTCATGTATTCGGCCTCCCATTGGTTGGACATCTTGAAGAGGCTGCTGCAGCTTCCGTAGGCACAGCACTGGTAGGCATAAGGTACCTCAAGGACTCTGCAAAGTGGGAAAGCAGAACTTTCAGGTGCATCACCTCCATGGCCTCACTCTCCATTGCTTTGCACTATCTGCTTAATTCCCACATGTGGCAAAAGCCAATCTATCAGGTGATGGTTACATTGGAGCAGGACTTTGCTCTGGTTAAGGACTCCATGTAGGACAGAGTGTGGACCTAAGTCACCCCAGGGTGTCTCTGCACTGCCCCACTTTTGGTGCTTAAGGCACTGGCTGTCAATAGGATGGCATCAAACACTGGGTTTGGAAACTGCACTAAAGTTCCTGGGTAATTCCTTAAAAACCTTTCTGCAGTTCTCCCTAGACAAAGCTAGCTGCTCTTTCCCATGCCCTCTGGCAATATGCCATGAACATGTGGAGTCTTCATTTTTTACCCCAAGGCCATTTTTTGCTGGGCATCCTTTCTTTTGTTCGCGGTGAGAAGCCTCCTGAGAGCTTGAGCAAGTGCAAGGTCCCCCTTGCTTGATGCTGAAGGCCAGAGAGGCACCTCCAAACTCCAGTTCCCTGAGCGTGGCTCATCCTGGCCACTTCAGGCAAGGAAATCTTAGGTCTCTCCAGTGTAGCAAGTTATTTTAATATATTTGATTTCTACTTGAAAACAGGATTGGTAGTTGTTAATTATAGCATGTATTACAAGGTTAATTAAACAGAAGCAGAACATCATCTGGATGAACTACCAGGCTGTCAGTCAGCAGCTGAGTTTTCTTCAAAGACAGCAAACTCCTGCTTCTTTGCTGGAAGTCAGGAAGGCTGCTGATGAAGGCAAAGGAACCTCAGGTTTTCCAGACAATTAAGGTCCTCTGACAAGATTGGTAAATACGGTGAAACTTTATATTCTAAAAATATGCTTTTGTTTTAAGTTCCCAAACATTTCTGGCTGAGGCCCGGGTGGCTGTGGAGACTCTGTATACAAGTTTGCTTCCTGTTATAAGCTCCAAATTAAATCCTATTATTGAAAGGTGGTAGGGAGGTACAGATCCTCCCAGGGTGGCTAAGAACTGCTCTCAGATGATTCCTCCAGACATATGTCCCAAGAATAAGGCTACTTAATGGCAGTACCCCCAAATTTAGGAAATGTTAATGGTCCTTTGCCTGGCATGGTTCGATGAGCCACTCCTGCAGGCTCAGTCTCTCTGGTACAAATTCAAACCAGCTCCACAGATGTCAGTGGAATTATTTTAGAGAAGGAATGCCCAAGAAGTGCTGAACTTGTCCCACTCGTCACAAGAGACTGCCATCTTGGGTGTGAAAAGCCCTCCAGAAGCTTCTGGGATCCCCTGCTGTTTGGAAACCAGTTATGCAGCAGGTCCCAGGTATGATGAGTCAAAAAAGTCAGAAGAGAAAGCCCTGTAGGCACCACTGCTGAGGCAGACTGAAGCGAGAGCTCCACACATTTCATCAGACATCAGCTATTAGGCCTAATGTTAGTGCAGTGGCCGGTGACCTCAGCAGTGGGTGTCTAAACTAGAGAAGCTCTGGCCTTGGGAACCCGTACTGCATGAGTGGGAGGTCAGCTCCTGCATTCTTCACTCCAAGGGAACTACCTGGGAGACCCAATGAAAAGGTGGCTTTGCCTTGGGGGAATTTGAGTCATCTGGACCATGGGTCTCTCAGTTTGAGGGCAGGTGCCACACTGAAGACCCACCACTAAGAGAGGGTCAGGAGAGCCAGAGCCTGTAGTGCAGCACCATGTGCCAAGCCTTTCGCAGCCTTGTCTTCCTCAGTTTGACCCCTTCAGGCTCCTCATTAATCCATAGCAGACAAGACACGGCCACACAGACAGAGTTTACTGAAGGAAAGCTGGATGTCATTAGCTAAGACTGGCTTCTGGGAATGTTTTCCACTGAGAGGAGCCCCAAGCTGGGCCCGCTCCATGCTTTCCACTTGTGTGTGTGTTTGGGGTGGGGAGTGTATCACCCCTCTCCTGTGGAAGCCTTTAAAAAATGAGGCACATTAGCAGCAGATGAAGCTTCCTCAACCTATTGGCCTGCAAGGACGGAGGGAAGTGTGAGATAAACAAGGAAAGCAGGAGGCTGATTGCTATAAGCAAATACAGGCTGTGCTGAGCGGCAGAAGTGAAAGAGCCAATACCACCAGTACCTAATTTTGGGAAAACTCTCCTTGCTGAAGGGCTCAGAGAGAGCCGGGTTGCCTTGGAGCTTCAGATGGGTCAGTCCATCCAAACCATCCAGAGGCAGCGTGACCAGCCGGTTATCAGTCAAGTCCCTGATGAAGGGAAAGCAGAGAGGGAGACTACGGTCAGGGTTTTGCTGCTAGTGGGATCTCAGTCGAGCAGAGGCTTGGACAGCCATGAAGCCTGCCTTGGTTGCTCCCTCAAATGTGATGCTGCAATGGGGCTGTTGCCACATGGGGACGAGGATCCCATGGACATAAGCAGGTTGATTCTGCAATCCCTGGGGAACTGAAAGCTCTAGGTGGTATCTACCTCCCTGTGCACATATCTGCTGCACACATCTCTTCCCCCACCACTTCCCCCATAATAGGTCAGGTGTGACTGCAGATCCCAGCCCATAAAATACTCGAGCCTTAGTGAGGGGACTGAGGACTGGAGACCCCTCCAGAGTCAGCAGAGATGGTCTGCAGAGACTCTCACTGAAACAGTTTGTCATGCTGATCTTTCACACAGACATCTAAGGTAGGTATGAAAGCATCAGAAAGCGGAGGTTTAAGTGTTCAGGGTGAAAGCAGGTTGAAGGTGGCCCTTTCTACACTTCCGTCATCCCTTTAACATTGATAGGAAACCTTGGGATTTGGTCTGCCCATGTCAGTGCTGAGCCATGCACCTCAGCACTGCAGCTTTCTGAGACATAAATGCCAAGTACCCTGGTAGCTCGGGGAGTCAGACTGAGATGCTCAGATACCTGCTGTCCATGCCCCACTGTGAAAGAAGTATCACTGCAACTTACAGCTTGGTGAGCGAGTGCAGGGTCACAAAGGCTTCAGGGTGAATAAACTGGATGTAATTCCAGCTCAGGTCTCTGCAAGGCAAGGACATGCCAGTAAGAGAGGTGCAGAGCAGGGCAGTGAAGCTGCTGATGCCAGCTTGGTCAAGGGGTTCGATGTGAGCAAATATGGGATCTGTAGCCCCTTGGTCAGCAGCAAGTTCTGTCTCATTGCAGCTCCCTGAGACAAACATCTTTGGGTCTGTATATGGGTGGTTTCTAACAGAGGGCACAAGAGTTTGCTTTGCAGGAGGTCCTCCACTGAGATCAATGAGAAAGGTTCCTTTTTGGGTTCATTTGTGTAAAGTTGGGGATTTTATGCTAACATGCTAAGCCTCAGAGCTGTAGACAGGTTGTGCCTTAGTGCCAGAGCATCCTAGATGTGGTCACAGTGCTAGGTGCCCAGGCAACAGCAGATAGGGTCAGGGGCTGTGTAGAAGGTGAAACAAGGTCCTCTTAGAGTGTGTCTCTCATGTTCAGTTGGCTTGGATTCACTGAGGCTTCTCAATAAGTTCTGCATCCATCTGAGCTAGAGGGGTCAACTCTCTCTGTCATCAGCAGAGAGGAACCAACATATCAGGAAGCATTTCTTCTCCTGACTACATGAGCAACCTCCCACATAGACCTTCACCTCACCAGCTCTGAAGGGAGCCAGGGGTGCCTACCCAGATGTGTGTGTCACACTGCAGACAGCTGAAGTTGGGTGAGGTGAATCCTTCCCACGGGGACCCAGAACATACCCAAAGGCAAATGCTCGAGCTTGTGTCCTCAGCTGTATGTTTGTGTGACCAGTGTGGCAGCAGCGTGCTCATGTCTGTGTGCTTGTCTGTGGTGGTACATGTAGCACGTGAGTGTTACTGCGCAGCGATAAACATGGTGCACATGACACTCATGGGGTCTCTAGGAATGCTGGCCTATTAAATGACACTCAACGTGCTGCATCATGAGAAAAAAGCTTTTATGCAATTCCGTTTCACTTCCTAACAGAACAGTAAATAAAAACCATCAGCACTTACGGGACTCTTCCCATGTCACAGGGAGAATCATGCCCCGTGGAGCCTTACTAGCTTCTCGAAGATGCCAAGCACTTAGGTGGGCTGTGTACAGCAAGGTCACAATGATATATGGATACTTGTAAGCACTTAATTCATCTAACACATGGTTCTGAGTTGTGAGGAGACAGTCCCAAATCAAATGGGATGTTCTCCACAGATGTTCCAGGAGTGTACAGCCCAGGACTGGCTGGTATAGGGAAGGGGCTGCTAGAGCTCCAGTAAGTCCCAGCCCTGAGTCCATGTCTGCATGGGTGTTCAGGAGGCAGGTGTCCATAACGTGTGCTATGCGACACACAAGTTGCAGTGTGTGGTTAGGGCATGTGCTGTGGAGTGTCCACATGGGTGGGCAGTAAGACTGGCAGGTAATGAGCTTATTTAGAGGAGGTATGTCTCCATGCAGAGGGGAAGCCAGTGGGAAGGTTTGTGCCCTGTTCTTCTGTAAGGGGAAGCAGAAGGGGGACTGGACAGCAAAGCCTCCCAGCAGAGGCAGAGGGAGTGGGGTTGGGAAACTCTCCATCAGCCTGTCTGGGTGCTTCTTGCCCCAGCAAAAATCTGGTCACTCCCCTGTCAGGCAACACTTACATGGAGCGCAGGGCCATCAGCTGCACAAAGGTGTCTGCTCTGATTTTATGGATCCTGTTGTGCTGGAGACCACTGGAAAAACAGAAACTGATTTAAGAAAACAGCTGAAGGCAGCATTCATACTTGGCAAGGACCTTTGTCCTGTGGCAGCAGATGCAGGCTATCATGGTGGAAGTTGTCATTTTAGCTTGGGACACCTACTCTTGTTTCAAGGGTTGAGCAGGATGAGCAGCAACACAGCTCAAAGCCATTCCCTCCTATGGGCAGCCCCAGGGCTCAGACAGCCTCTCCTTGTGATGTAAAGTGCCACTGATGTGCAATGGTTAAAGGTGCCCCATCACCTCCAAAGCCATGCTGGTTTCCCACTCTGCTCCACCCTTAACCTGCAAACTGCTTTGTCCGGAGCAAAAGAGGAGAGTCTGGAACCAGCGGGTCAGCAAACAGCTCTGTGTGGCCCTTCAGGAAGGACTACATGGTGCTGCCCTTTGCCTTGGTGATGATGAAGGGGGTTTGAGGGCTGAAGGCACCTCAGCTTTCCATGAAGAAAAATCCCAATGTCTTGCTGAACCCACCACCCACATCCTGCACATATATTCTCATAAAGTGTCTCAGCCCTTGCACATCTCCTTTCCAGCAGCGTCCTGAACCCCCTGGTGTAGAGGAGGGAGCAGAGTAAAAGCTCACACGGTGTTTACTGACTGACCTATACAATCCCCACATCCCCAAGAGACCTCCAGAATTGATCCAAGCATCCACTTTGTGGGAAGCATTCACAGTTTTTTAGTTTTCTTTTCCCTAGTGTGGAGCAATGGTGATTATTTTTCTAAAATTCCAGCAAAATGCCCATCATGAGTCCCCAGACCTGCAGAAGTGGTCTCCCTGTGTGGCCTCCTGCAAGGTGAAACAGCCACTGCCTAGTGCCCTACCTACAACAACTCCTCCGGGTATTTGTTGGGTAGTTAACCAGCTTTCAGGCTCAGAAATGATCTTGACAGCTCTCACACAAGGATTTGCACAGGATGTCTGTAATGTGTCCACTGGTATTTGGCCACAGGTTCATGTCTCAGAGGCAGGGGCTTGAGGGTCTCATATCTGCTGTACTGCAGGTTTCTCCCTGCCCTATGTAGCCAAGAATCCATTCCTTGTACGTCTAGATAACATTTCAAGTGAGGGCCATGGGAAGCTCTGTACACAAATTTGGGGGTCTCGGGGGAGCACGGAGTGGGGAAGGTGGAGACTGGGGAGAAAGGGTGTTGGGGAAGGTAGTGGAAGATAAGTGAAGGATGTTTAGCTGCGAGGGACCACCTGTGTGCTGCAGGTGGAGACCTGCACCTTGGCAGTTACAGCAGAGCAACTGGCACACAGAACTTGTTTACATGCCAGGCTGTACCACCAGACTTGTTTCCAACATATTTCCCAGCAGGAATGCTGATGCCTGGTGGGAGTGGGGCTTCCAGGATGATAACTTTGGGCTCGAGGGATGAAATACTCATTTTGTAAGAAAATGTTAGTTTAAGACACAAACTGTATGCCTTAAGTAACCTGAAAAAAAGGCATTTCCTGTGTTTTTATATTAATGACAAGTATGAACTCGGTGTACTATGAAATATGTGGGGATGCTGCTCCCGTACATCTATTCTTCCAGGTTTCATAATTCTATAAAAAAACATGGAATGTATTATTTTATTTTATTTTCTGAAAAAGGCCAAGAACTTCTCTTACATTTGAAATGTAGGACCAGATCTCCAGACACTTTGAACTGAGCATGAATAACTCTGTCTCAGGGTAACAGAGGTGCCTTCCAGGGCCCAGAGGAGACCAAATTCAAGAGCTACACTCTATCTCAATCTCCTCTACAGAGGGCCTAGCCATGAGCAGTGTGGATAAAAGCTGCTTTGTGCCCATGACATGGGACCTCTTCTTGAAGCAGAAGACATTAATGGTAGAGATAAATCCCATTCTTGATTAGCTCATACTGGGACTTGAGTTAGTGAAGTGCTGTCACGTCATGCTTCTGTTTGCTGGGGCTGGGACCTCTAAGACCTGAATGAATTAAGCTCCTCTGCACATAGGATGTATTTTTATTCTGTATTTGCACAGGGGCAAAGCGTGGAGCTTCTTCAGTCCAGATGGTGAGTTATAATGCTCAACTTTCCCAAGTGCTTGGTGAAGGTTGAGTTTTATTTTTGGGATCTGCCTCTATCCCCAAATCCCCATTCCCCAGAGCATGGTGCAGGTGAGAGCATCCCTTTACTCACAGCTCCTCCAGTCGCTGACACCGATGGAAACTGGGCAGATCTTCAATCTGGTTGTGTGACAGGTCTCTGCAGGGGAAGGACCAGCACAGAAATGTTAGGAGATGAAAAGTGAGTGCCCCATAACCCTCCCTTGGAAAGCAGATATTGCGGGAGAGGGGAGGTGACCTGACTTCCATTTTGCATAGCTGTGGAGAGCAGGAACCCCAGGTGCTGGAGAGCTCTGCTCTGCACACACCTGAAGGTTGCATCGAGCATCTTTGTGCAAGGCCAGGATCGCTCAGTGCTTTACCCACTCATCCAGCCCAGCTCCCCCCAGCACAAGCTGTGGGCTGCTTCTACAGCTGGGGTGGACTTTTCCTCCCAAGCCCCAAGTCAGCGGTGAAATGCATTCATGCCAACTTCTGCTGGCACAGCCTTGCTTTTCTGTGGGCAAAGGAGAGACGTGTTCGTGCCAGAGCTCCCATCCTGCTGTTGTGGATGGGGGAGTTTGTGAAAGCTGCAGATGTGCTTGCAGAGCCTGGGGAGGTTTTGGTCAAAGGAACAGCCAGCCAGCTGCCTTGCCCTCTTCCTGGCACAGCAAACACAACTGCCCAGTCCCTGCTCTCCAGTCAGCCTTTCCTGGCTCTTCCTCATGGTTAGGGAAGAGGCTGTAGCACAGGCAGGGATTTGGTACAGGACATTACAGGCTGTGAAAATTCCTGGTCCCCATTCTTTCAAGTGCTGCCACTGGAAAGCAATTCCCAGCAAACTCCTGTTCCTGCTGCTTCATAGCCCTGTGGTGTGTCAGTATCCAAAGCAGAGTGACTTGATAGTCAGAGGAAAAAAAAACCCTATCCTGGCATAGCTTACTGTGAATTTATCAAAACTGAAATGGGCTGGGTAAGAAGTAACACTTTAAATCAGCTTTTCCCCCAGCAGCAGATGCAGGATTTGTGGCTGCTCAAGGGAAATTTGCCCCAGGGTAAAATTTTGTATGTGGTCTCTGGCAACTTTCCAAGCCCAGTTTCCATCTTTCTGCCAATAAATTGTTGTTAAAACATTTCAATTATTTATTTTTTCTGCCAGCCCCCTCTCCACCAGTTTTCCATGGTGGGGAGGAGGAGCGAGGAAAAAGCAAGCAAATGTATTGTGCTTGGCTCTGGAGACTATCACCCAGTATGGAGAAAGAGCTATAGCATCAGTCACTTTTCCCCAGTGCCTGTGTCTATCCACTGAGCTCGACAGGGTAGTGCCTTAGCTGGACAGTGACAGAGGGAGAAGGCAGCCCCAGGAGTCATTTCAGGTTCCTCCAGAGCGAGGGTAACCAGATGTAGCTCAGTATGTACCAGCAGAGCAGCCTCAGTCCCTGATGCTCAGGATGAAGGTGCTGGTGACATCAAGGGACTTCAGCTCCCCTCAGGGAAGCTTCAGCTATTTCTGCTTGAGAGGAAAGACAAATCTGCTCTGAGCCACAGAACCTCTGAACAAAAGCAGCAGGACAATGTCAGGTTGATGTGGAGCTTGAGCTGGGCAAGGCTGTGCTGCCCAGTGCCCATGCACAGACTGCTGTCTCAGCCCGGCTGTGAGCGCCCCCCCCCCCCCCTCCCCCCCCCCCCCCCACCGCGCCCGCGCCGCCTCCCGGCCCCACCCACGAACAAAAGGACGCGGGTGGAGGGAGCAGGCCAGCGCCGCACACCAGCCTGCTGTCCCAGCCCGGCTGGGGGCCCCCCCCCCCCCCCCCTCCCCCCAGCTCTTACAGCCCCTGAAAGATCTCTGCAGAAAACCTGCAACATGAGGTGAGCAGTAGGAGGCCAGATATGTGGCGTTAGCTGTATCGTCTGTGTTCAGACGTGTCAGTCCTGATGTCAACCCGACCAACTGCCGAGGGGCTGGCAAGGTGGGGGAAAGCGGCGAGAATCACAGAGTCACAGAATGGTAGGGGTTGGAAGGGACCTTCGAAGATCAAGTCCAACCCCCCTGCCAGAGCAGGACAAAGCTAGAGCAGATCACTCAGAAATGCATCCAGACAGGTCTTGAAAGTCTCCAGAGAAGGAGACTCCCCAGCCTCTCTGGGGAGTCTATTCCAATGCTCTACAACTCTTAAAGGGTTGAGGTGGAACTTCCTGTACTCAAGCTTGGTTCCATTGCCCCTCATCCTATCACAATGCCCAAGTGAAGAGAGGTTGTCCCTGCCTTCTTGGTGCCCAGCCCTTATGGATTTATAGGCATTCATTAGATCCCCTCTCAGTCTTCTCCTCTCCAGACTAAAAAGCCCCAGGTCTCTCAGCCCTTCCTCATCAGGCAGCTGTTCCAACCCCTTCATCATCTTCGTAGCCTCTGTTGGACTCTCTCCAGTAGATCTCTGTCCCTCTTGAACTGGGGATCCCAGAACTGGATGCAATACTCCAGGTGAGGTCTCACTAGTGCAGAGTAGAGGGGCAGGAGAACCTCCCTTGACCTGATGGACACACTCTTCTTCATGCACCCCAGAGAACAACCATTAGCTCTGTGGGGACAGGAGGCCAATGCATTTCAAAGGCAAGAGAGATGTAAACATGTGCAAAGGGCCCATGTACCCTTTCTCCAAACTCTAAAAGCAATGCAATTATTGTCAGTAAAATTAACTGGGAAAGAGAAACAAGGAACAAGGTGGGGTGTCCCAACAAAACTCTACGACAAGGATGGGGCAGGCATGAAGAACAGGCTCTGCTGGTTACAGTCTGATAACTTGCAAACTTAAACAGAACATTTGAGACGCTACAGCCTGGGCCAGTCAGAAGGTTACACTTTGGTGGCAAGATATCCCAATATCTAAAGATGAGAGATCTTCCCTACAGGGACAGCTGGAGCCAAAATGCTGTGATCTGCTAAGTTACAAGTTGTGTTCTTTTAATTTTATGTTTTTCTCTTGTTTCCAGTTTCTGTGAACAAGAATTCACTCCTGTTGCTTTACAGGAGCAAACTTACTTTGTTTTTCAGCGTGCTTGTATAAAGACTGATGTGAGGCAAGACTCCTGCTTGCCCTAAGGCTGCAAACTTGTATAAATCTGGCTCATTATTCATTTCCTGAGATGTCTTTGACTGAAGACAAGGTTGGGGATCTCAGGAATGAGGGGTGTGATTTCTGAGAAGGTGCAGGAGTCTTTCTGAGATGCTGATTTCACCACGTACCAAGTTAAAGAAAAAAAGTACATCCCCTCCCTCAGCATCATTCGGTGCCTTGCCAAGCAGGTGGAGCCAAAGCAACTCTGAGCAAAACCCTGACCTGACACTGCTACACGCCGTGAGAGTCCGTGGCCCTGTGGTCTTGCAGGTCTCAATCAGGTCAGGCCTGTCCCCTCCTGGAGTGTGAACAGGGTCCTTCTCCCAGATGGTGGCACTTGCTGGAGCTCCAATCGCAGTAAGCCAACACTGGGGCAGGACGTTGTGTGAAATGTGATTCACCTCTGGCTTTTGTGCTGTGTATACATAGGAGCTCTGAAATGCTGCTGCTGTTCTTACCCACTGCCCTTTTCACCCCCTCTACCCTCCTTGCATGGGGCAGCCAGTTCCCACTGGTGCAGAGCAAGGAGGCACATGTGGATTTGATTCATTGCTTACAGCCCTGAGCCCAGAGCATCATGTCAGAAGGAAATAAGCAATATCAAGAAGATGCAGAGGTCAAGGTAGTGCCTAAGAGGTGTTTTCTGCATGGAAAAGATAATGGGAACAAGAACCACAGGATGGTCTTCCATAGATGGACCTGTCTCTGAGCTAGACAGAAGAAAGACTGGTTTCTGATGGCACTATTCTAAAGACCAGGCAGGAGAGAGAAGCATGTGGTACTCACAGGACTCGGAGGCTGGGCAGCTGCTGGCACATCCCTCTGGGGAGTAAACGGATGCCTGCCCGGGTCAAGGTCCTAGAGGAGAGGAGGAGACAGAAGAAATGGTGTTACTGAGGAGCCAGCTCACAGACTGTAACCTGCAAGCCCAGGTACTGGTCCCAGATGGTGACAGGAGAGACAATATCACTGGGACAGTGAAATACCTGGAGAGAAACAAAACCTGACTTGGAAACGGGCACTGCTGCTGGACCCAGTAAAGGTGAATGTGCCTGAATTCCCTGTTGTCCTTGTCCATGTCAAGGGCGGGTGGCAGTGACCTCCATGGCATGCTTTGTAATCCCAGCTGCCCCTTGTGCAGACTGGTGACCCACCTGGAGCCATGACTGCCTCAGAAACCCAGGTGTAGGGGATGGATGGTGTGTCCCTGGGTCTCTGAGGCAAGACATCTCTAGGCCACACTCCTGGGCTGAAGTGCTCAACTGTGCTACCAGTTTGGGCACAGTATGTGGACCAGTACCCTAGAGAATACTATGGATGACCAGGGACAGCATGTCCTCCAGGTTCCTGCTCTCCTGGGCCTGCTGGTGTGAGGACGGGACCAGACCAGTGCCAGGAGCCCCCAGCCAGGGTGGCAGGTGTGTGGCAAACACAGCAGATCCTTCCTGCACTGCACTACCAGTACTGGTCCCTCGATGGGCAGAGACACTGGGTCTCAGCAGACCATGCTGACGCACTGCACCCAAAGGCTCATTCCTTCGCAGACACAGAAGTGAAGGAAGGAAAAATAAGAATAATAATAAAAAAAAGATTGGAGCACACTCAACAGTACTGAGAGAGCAACTCACGGAGAGGAAAGCTGCTTTCAGGAGCCACAGAGGTGAAACGAAGCAGAGAGGTGAGTGACCAGGGAGAGGCAGAGCTGAAGACAACCAACTGCACAGCACTGTGAAAGTTGTCCTCACTGAAACAGCTTGGGCCGCCTTGAAGGAGGAAGAGCACAACTAGCAGGGTAAAAGGGAGAGAGTGGCCACTCACAAAACTTCTAGGCTGGTGGTGCCTTTAAGGTCTGGGAATTCTCGGATGTCCGTTGCACCGTTGAGTGACCTGGAGAGAAACGAGGGTGAAGTGAGGTGGACAGCGGACACAGAAGCAAGTGCAGCTGCCCGAGGTCCCAGATCTACCAGTCATGGTGGCAAATCTGCTTCCTCACACCCAACTGGGGTGATCAGAGGCCCAGATCCAAAGGTGCCCCTGTTGTCAGCATGCTGCTGCTGGCTGGGCAGCAGAGCAGAGGTCTCAGGCAGCACAGACACAGTGAGCCAGAGCCGAGCATTTCTATGCAAGGAGGCTTGGCAGGCTCAGACCCTCCCCCAACCACTGACATTCTTGGCATGATCTCTACCCTAATTAAATAAAAAACCCAAACAATTACCATGGGGAATGTAATCAGGGCATCCCACTCAAACCTCCAGAGTCTATGCATTCGGAGGTAAAGAATTTGAAGGATTTATTTTATTTGCCCAAGTGTGTGTTCATGCACCAAGAGGCAGGGTGAGGCTTATAAATAGAGATTTTGAGGTTGCCTCTGCATCAGTATTTAATGCTGTGCCATGACAGGTTATCTGAAAAGCTGGCCAGTCCAGGCCAACTGATGTGGAACAGCCATTCTGCCCCAAATGGTGCCCACCACATGGCAGTGGCCCTGGATCTGGCCTAGGGCCATATGTGTGAAGGAAGCACTATCACCACTGCCTGCCCAGTGAGACTATTTGTGTTATGGGACACATGTTCCTCTGCTTCTCCATCTCGTGGAGGAAGGCAAATATCTTCAGTGGGCTTGTGTGTGGGCAACTACACAACGGTGTAGGGCTTGCTTGAGCAGTATGCAGCAAATGTAGTGGCACTTGTGAGCATGGTCTTTGCTGGTGCTGATGGAGACCCTAGAAGACTCCATTGCTGTCACTAGATGGGCAGGAGGAATGAACAGCTCCCTACAAAATGCCCTTCTCAGAATTATTCTTCCTCAGCAGAAAACACCTGCAGTGTTTACTCCTCGGCTTGCTGCCTTTGGGGCTGGCCAGAATAGTGGCATCGTGGCCTTCTATTGGCACAAAGGGTCTAGAAAAGAGGCAAAGAGAAGGCCACTAAGGTGTCCAGCTCACAGGGCTTGGAGCTTGGGTGTGTTACCTCTCTGAGGATGTGCTTGGTGAACTTACAGAGTGTGGAGCTTTGGTAAGTACTGGAAAGCAGACTGTCCAACAAACTGGATGGGATTGTCATAAAAATGGCTGCAAAGGAAATGAGCAACTAGTCAGATTCTGCTACATACAAAGATGCTGTTGCATATCAAGAACCTTGGAACAACTAGTAGTAAGCTACACAGGAGGTGCTGATGTCCCGTGAGCAACCTGTGTTTTCCAGATAACCCCAGGGTTTCCCGCTAGCCTGTTTTGGCTGAACATTGGTACAAATGAGGTCTCCTGCTGCTCTGAAGGGTCCCTTTAGGGTTCTGATGAACCAGCCAGGCTAGAAAGATGCAAAGCCCTCCTCCAACCCTGCTATAGGGCTGTAACCATGCTGGGAAACACCTTGCACTTGGTGGCACCTCTTCTGATCTTACATATCCACAGCACCAGCGTATTTCCTACTTGTTACAGTCAGCTGGCAGAAGTGAACTCCTCTGGGATCCAGGCAGCTTTAGGAGGAGTTGAATCACCTTCTACAAGAAGGACTTCCCTCCTGACTGTGAAATACTTCAGATGGGCAGATCCAATGGAGACATGAGTATTCTGGATGTGTCCCACTCCCATGTCACTCCAAGGATGGTGTCCAAGGAAGATGTGGATAAGGCTGGTTTGTTTTGACTGGGGCAGTGACTGTTTTCACCCAGTGTCACCATGGCTATCCAGATGTTGGTATTTCTATAACTTAAGTCGCAGACTGGCCAAGCAGAGGTTTTGTCCCTTGCCATGATTTTCAATATCGGTGTAGTTCAGGAAAGAACCATCCAAAAGTCTCTACCCGTGACTGGGTCAAAGGGGAAATGAGCTGACAACTGAGTGTATTTATCTGCAGAACTTTGTGTCCATGGGCCTGGAGCAGATACACAATGACCTGGTGTCCCAGCTCCCTGACACATATAACTTCTACTGTAGCTGGCTAGCAGCTTTTCTAAACACAAGGAATAAACACAGGCAGATGTCAACCAGGGCTTAGAAAATCCTGTTATGCACAGTAAGATTTCCCTGCAGACCACCCATACATTGTTCCTTCGTTGTCCTCAGCCCATACTGCAGGAAAGTTCAGCTGCGGAGAGAGGACTCATGGCAAGAAAACCTGAGGCGTAGCTGAGAAGGAGCTAATTTCATATACAACAAATGTCAAATTGAGGTCATGCTGACAACAGTCAGAAATCCCAAGCAGAGACATCAGGAAATGCCCCTTTCCTGGGATGTAATGATTTAGGAAACATTGTTTGATTTTCTTACATGGTTTGGAGGAGGGGATTCCCAACAAACGCGTTCTCTGGAATAGCTTTGATGTTGTTGTTATGAAAACCGCTGTTGGGAGAAACAAATATCTTGATATTAATGGATGAGAAAGGCTTGGAGACACCTTCTTTCCTCAACACTTTTAAAGTCAGAGATCCGCCAAAACACATGTAAAATAGGAAGTGTAGGCTCTGTTCCAGCTGCAGCATCATCCCAGCAAGTGAACAAGGTCTGTCCTTTAGCAGGACAAAGCCTTTGTTCTGCTGTATTTGCTTTGTGTACAGCTTGGAGCTCCATATGTCATTCTGCTGAGCCCACCAAGAATACAAGGACTTAAGCTTTAACACTTTGCAGGTCAGAAAACAGCAGCAAACAAAGTACACTTGTTTTATACCCTCTAGGAATTACGATTTTTATGGATGGTCTCCACTGCAGCTCCACAGCTGTTAACCAGAGTGCAGCCTACCATGAAGTATTGGGCCATGTGACTTTAAAGTGTTTGTGGGTCTAGCTGTGATATTTTTAGTTAAGCTTCAGAAAACTGCTCTCAGCCAACTCCTGCAGCAGAAGAGAGCTCTATGGCCACAGTCTGATCTCCTGTACATCAAGAGCAGCCACGGGATCCTGTGTCCAGGACCAAGACTGGGTAATGCCCAGGTTGTTTAATCCCAGAGGAGTCTGTCTGAGTGATTACTTGCATGACTGTTTAAAATCTGCCTCTTATTTAGTGACAGGCATTTCAAAAGCCATCTCAAAGTGGATTAAGGATCTTATTCTCATTTTGAATGTCAGAGTAATGATGATATCTGGTCTGATCAGAGAAATGTCTAGAGAAATCTTCCAGTAAAAGAAAAAAAATAGTGTCAGATTTTCACTCCAAGACTCCTAGAAACACCAAAGCAGCTGCTTTTGTCCTGCCCCAGCCTATCACCAGTGTGACGTAGTCTTAGAGTCTACAAGAACCGTGGATTCACATCAACTCGATTTGATCCCATCTTGGCACTTCTACCTTCGTTGGTGTTAGGTGGGATGGTTTCACATTTTTAGTGTCTCCCAGGCTGACCAGAGGAGAGAGAGCTAGCCACTAAAACGGTTATAAACTTTTGTAATTCCCTATTATAAATTTTTCCTAAGGGAGATCAAGCAGTTTCTGTACATCAGAGGAGGAGACGCAGGGCCTGCAGAAGCCATGGTCTCATAATAACACAGATAACTCCATGTGGTCCCAAGCTGGGGAATGGACATCAGAAGTAGGTGGGGATTAGATGGATTTTGAGTCCTTCAGATGCAACGGGAGAATGAAGATCTGAAGGAGGAACCTGCTCCAAGCCTGATGGGGCATCTCTCACTTCCCTCCACCAGCTACGGTGCAGAGGCTGATGGTGAGGTGATCAGAGCTGATGGAAACTGAGGGCAGAAACTGTTTTTATGTGCATGGCAGAAAGGGCTGGGGAAGACAAAAGAAAGGCTTGGACGGACTGTCCTCCTCAAGTCAGAGCACATGCGAAGCTTTATTGGTCACTTTCCAATGGGGAATGCTTTTGAAAAGGAATAAATAGAAAATCTCACAGCTCCTGCAGTCGGCCCAGCGTCCTGATAGCTCCAGGGAATTCCAGCAGCTCATTGTAGTTTAGATCCCTGAAAGACAGAGAAGGGAAAAACATTCATTAACATCGCTGTAGGAACTCAACCTAGTGTATTGGTGCTTTGAAGGCATGGAAACTTGGTTGTTAATCATGGGAGACAGGTTTTTCCTACCATGCTGATCCAGCCACTGCCTGGAAACAAAATCTCACACGTTCCTGCAGCAGGAATGTTCCCTGCTCAGAGCACTGTCAGGCGAAAGCCAGTCCAAGCCGTGGCTGGTGCTGTCTGGACTCCTTCCCTCCAATGCCTGGTGCTGGACTGTGCTGCTGCTTCACATATCCAGAGTGCCCTGGCCTCTCTCCCAGGAACTCACCCCCAGAGGCTTTGGCTCTGAGTAATTTTTCCTGCCTCTCCAGGTCAAAATGGGATTTTGTGAAGGACAAGGAACACAAGAGCAGCCTCAGTTGTGTGGACCCCACAAAAGGGCTTGTCCAGGCCCCCTTGACCAGTGGTGCAGGAGAGGTCAGGGGACCATTCCCCTGATGCTTATCCTGGAGGTGCTAGCTCTCCCTTCCACTGGGACATGCTGTGACTGGGACCAGTGGGAAGAGTGAGCTATGGGAGCCGCTAGGTCTTCTGCTGGTTGGAGTGAACCTCACATTGGAAACTGAGCCAAAGGTGGAAGTGATGTGCAACAGGTATTGACACTGATGAGCATTAAGTTTAATTTGCAGTATAATAAATTAAGTAAAATATAATATGCTGGTCATAATGACTAGTGTAGAGTTTGTCTGCCCTGACTTGGCAACCAGAAGACACATCTGAGCCTGACTGAAACCTTATGGGCTGTATTTGTTCTTCAAGAATGGAGTGACACCTCTGGAAAAGGACATATTTGAGCTATGGGGCACTGCTGGCAGCCTAGGAGGAAGAGCCCTCTGAAGGTACCGATCCTGCTGTTGACTGAAGGTGGCCCACAGAGACCGGCTGGGCTTTGGATGTGCAGCTCTCCTCCTCTAGCATGCCCAATGCTCACCTTTGAAAGGCAGTTCCATCTGAAGTGATAACATTTGACCCTGTCCTGGCCACCCCACAGATCAAGACACTGAAGTCTGAGAACTGCGCGACTGCTTCCTACCTGCTTGAAACTTGCTGAGTTGTAAGTGGTAGATACTTTGGAACATGAGGATAATTACTGGCTCCTGGAGATTACTGTATAATTACACTTAATGGACCTCAAAGTAATTACCATGTAACCTGGATTGTGGTTTACGGAACAGAAATAACTGTGCATTTACACAGCAAGGAGCTGCTGCCCAATTACCTTGTAATACTCATCCTCTGGGCCCAGGCTTGGTAATTATGTTATGATCTTTCTTGGCCCCCTCTCTCTTACATTATCTCCTCCTTTACCAGTGTCCCTGCTTAAGAAATACTCTACGGCACGGTCCTGGCTTTGCCCTGTAGGTATTTACACAGTAAATCAACCCAGAGAGTCTCTCCAAATTGGACTTCCCTTGCACCTTCGAGGACACCAGGCTTAGATGACTTACGTCCTAGAGAATACTTATCAGGGAATTACAAGATAAGGGGCAAAACCAGAAGGAAAACAGGGAATGAGGTTGTCTTGGGTGGTTTTTTGTCTTGTGTAGCCCTGACAAGGTCCATGTCAGACCTTGTTGCTGGATTCCCTTTGCAGCCCAGGGGATGCAGCAGGTCCTGCTGTGGCAGGGTTTGTCTCCCACACCAAAGGCTCTTTTCTTTCCCCAGTGACAGAGGGAGCCTGGCTGCCTGCACTAAGTCAGCAAATGAATCCTACTTCTGTGGGACCTACCTCTCAAGGTCTGGAAACGGGTTCACATAGTCTAATAAGTGCCAGTGCTGGCAAATCATCAGGAGAGGAGCACAAGGCTGGTGGCAAGACCACAAGCTCTGCCCCCCTGGCGTGTCCAACCCGCGATGCAGTGGCAGAGTCCCGGCACACGTGAAGCTGTTGTGTGCATCCAGGAGTGGAACAGGAGCGATGTGTCCCCTCCTCGTGCCAGCTCATGTCTGTTAGATACGAGAGCTCTGCATCTCCTAAAGAACTTGCTCTGACACACTCACTTCCCACCTGGACCCAAGCAGATTAGTGAATTTTCCCAGTCTTCTCTGCCGGAGCCCCAAATGATCGGTTCGAGAGTAAATAGCCCAACACATGACAGCTCACACACTTCACTCTTTGCAAGGCACATGTAGCTTGTTATGAGCTGCTGGGATGCTCTTAGCCAGTTTCTGTCGATGGTACCTGTCAGCCATCCATCACTGTCAATGCCCGAGTGTCTCACCTGTTACGAGGGGGAACACAGGGCAGGACTTCTACAATGCACACCCCTTCACCAAAGCTCAGGGAGGCACAGGAGCAGATTTCCAAAGAGGAGAAGTGATTAAAGTGCAGACAGGACACCACTGGGCATTTTGAAAGCATCAGTCAAATCTGATTAACCTTCAGATCACTGCGCTGAATGGAATCAGAGGGCATTAGCAGCCTAAGTTGACTGACAGCCCCAAATCTCTATCTGTGTGCAAGGTGCTTAATGCCTTTATGAGTCTCACCCTACGGTGACTTTCCAAGGTTACAGTGAGGTTCCACAGCAGCGTGGGGAGCTGCAGAGGTCACGCCAGGCAGAGCATCTGCCTGCGCTGCTTCCCTCCCTTGTACCACACACTGAACGGCTGGGATGAGCCTGTGTGATGTCAAGGGACCGATCCTGAAGGATCCTGTGACCCTGTCCCCAGATGACAGTCAGCCTGATGTTGTCATGTCACTGACACCAGGAGGAGCTCAGTGCGATGGCATGGGGTTGAGTTTCTCCCCAGTGATACTCAATGTGTCAGTTAGCAACTGACAGATGGGAAAAAAAAAGCTAGTAAAGGGCTGGAGCATGTGTCTGATGAGGAAAGGCTGAGGCATCTGGGCTGTTTAGCCTTGAGAAAAGAA
>WTSP01005904.1:5204-50369 GCA_025331215.1 Actenoides lindsayi | reverse complement strand
AAAACTGTGTCCAGCAGGTGTAGGGAGGTTCTCCTCCCCCTCTACTCTGCCCTAGTTAGACCACACCTGGAATACTGAACAAGGGAGAGCTACGAGGAGGATTAAGGGACTTGAGCATCTCCCCTATGAAGAATGTGTCACTGCTGATGACACAAAACTGGGAGGAGTGGCTGACAGACCAGCAGGCTGTGCTGCCATCCAGCGAGACCTAGACAGACTGGAGAGTTGGGTGGGGAGAAATTTCATTAAATGTAAAAAGGGCAAGTGTAGAGTCTTGCATCTGGGAAAGAACAACCCCAGGTACCACTATAAGTTGGGGACTGACCTGTTGGAGAGCAGTGTAGGGGAAAGAGACCAGGGGGGTCCTGGTGGCGAACAGGATGACTATGAGCCAGCAATGCATCCTCGTGGCCAGGAAGGCCAATGGCATCCTGGGGTGTATTAGAAGGGGTGTGGTTAGTAGGTTGAGAGAAGTTCTCCTGCCTCTCTACTCTGCCCTGGTGAGGCCGCATCTGGAACGTTGTGTTCTGTTATGGGTCCCTCAGCTCAAGAAGGACAGGGAACTGCTTAAAAGAGTCCAGTGCAGAGACATAAAGATGATTAAGGGAGTGGAGCATCTCCCTTATGAGGAAAGGCTGAGATAGCTGTGTCTCTTTAGCCTGGAGAAGAGGAGACTGAGTCGTGACCTCATTAATGTTTATAAATATGTAAAGGATGAGTGTCAGGAGGGTGGAGCCAGGCTCTTCTCAGTGTCATCCAATGATAGGACAAGGAGCAATGGGTACAAGCTCAAACATAAGAGGTTCCACATAAATATGAGAAAAAGCTTATTCATGGTGAGGGTAACAGAACACTGTAATGGGCTACCCAGAGAAGTTGTGGGGTCTCCTTCTCTGGAGGCATTCAAAACCCACCTGGATGCATTCCTATGTGACCTGCTCTAGGTGGTCCTGCTCTGGCAGGGAGGTTGGACTAGATGATCTTTCGAGGTCCCTTCCAATCCCTAACATTCTGTGAAAGGCTAAGAGTACTGGGTCTGTTTGGTCTTGAGAGGAGAAGACTGAGAGGGGATCTTATTAATGTCTATAAATATCTGAGGGGCAGGAGTGAAATGGAAGGGGCCAATCTCTTTTCTGTAATGCCCAGCAATAGGACAAGGAACAGTGGGTATAAACTTGAGCATAGAAGGTTCCATCTCAACATGAGGAGGACCTTCTTTACTGTGAGGGTGATGGACCACTGGAACAGGCTGCCCAGAGAGGTCGTGGAGTCACCTTCTCTAGAGACTTTCAAAACCTGTCTGGATGTGTTCCTGTGTGACATGCCCCAGGTGATCCTGTGTTGGCAAGGGGGTTGGACTCGATGATATCTAAAGGTCTCTTCCAACTCCTAACATTCTATGATTCTATGATTCATCAACCTTCTCTGTACTTGCAGGTTCTTAAGGCTGTTTAAAAACAGCATCAATAGCAATGAGTGATCACTATTTTGAATTACCTTATTTTAAAAAAGAATCTTGCTTAGCAAGCAAGACTAATGTTTGCTCTTGAGACTAGTAAGCACAGGAGGGATAGGGAGAAATGGTTCAGGGTAAAGTATAACCAGCCGAATGAAAATTTCCTAAATAAACTAGTTTGTTAATACATATATTTCTTCTGTATATTATCAGTTAAAAACATATGCAAACTTTATAATTTGATCAGCTGATTTTCCCATGGCAATAGACTTGAATTTTAATAGAAGCGATGAAAAACTGCTTTTAAAAGGAAGAAATTATCCTTTCTGTAAAAGAACATTTATTTCCTTCTCTCTTTCCCCATCACTTTCCTCATCCCTTAAAAAAAAGCACAAAAAACAACCAAAAAACCAAACCAACCAAAAACAACACACACACCCCCCCAAAGAAACACCTCCAAAAACCCAAACTTTTCTTCAAATGCAAGTGTACTAATTGCAAACATGTTATTACTGCAAAATTATGGCAAAGAATTGAATTCCAAGTCTCCTAGAAGATAGAATTGTAAAGCAATTATTCTAAAGCAAACCAAATTACATTTTAGTTTTTCCCCAGCCATCTGGAAGCTATGAAATCCTGTCTCTGGGAGGCAGCCATCTTTTCATCTGTACATCTTCAGTTGTGCCATCCCATCCCCCTGCGCTTCCCATGTTGTTTTTGTCAAAAAGATTTAGCAGTCAGCGTGCTCCTAAGGAATATTTTGGGGTTGTTGAACAAGTATTTTCTGATTGTTGCAGGCTGCATTATTTGCTACTTTTCCAGCATCTCTAGGTCTGTGACTGAAATGCATTTTCTCAGTCAAAATGGGCTTGTTTTCAGACGTCTTGTACCATTGGTAAGTGAATAAACCAATAAACTTCTGAATAATTTTTGTTAGGGTTATGCATATGACTGAGGTCAGAGGGTGAGCTCACCAGGTGATGGTGTCCCCGCCTTCTCCAGCCCCTGGGCCTTCCACAGTGGCTGTAGCCATGTTCAACCCCAGGCAGCTCACACTGAAAAGATATCTGCAGGCGGTTTAGCAAATGCTCCTTCTTGCTGTGAATGCCCAGAGGTGGAAAAGCACTCAGCATCTCAGAGATATGAAACTAATGATTTTTAAATCTAACGTGGCCAAGTTGTCATGGAAATTATCAAATGAATGTTCTTATTTCCTGTAAAGATGTGTTTTATAATGCTCTAAGCTACACTTTAAGTGACTACTTTGTGCAGGCTGTCTAAGCAAACAAGCTGTAAAAGCAGCTAAGTGTCAATTAAAGCACTGGGAAGAACCTCTCTTGCATGAACTATAGCATACATAATATCTTTTATACAAATTCTGAAATGTTGCCTTTCATTTCCAATATGCTACAGCAACACCTGGTTTATTGGACCCAGGGTATTCCTTTGAAAAATCAACAATGGCATGCTTTTGGAAAACTACCCAGTTTATTTTTAATGCAATTGTTCCAAACCATGTTAAGAACAGACTGAATGAAAGGTTTTTGAAATATAACCCATTGGTAGCATTAGGTGATAGCAAAGATCAACAGAACAATTTGCTGTTAATTACATATTTGCTGTTACCAAAGAGGAAGCATTTAGTAGCTTTGTGATCAAATTCTATCACTCCTCCAAGAAAACATTTTAAGCAATCGGGCTGGTTATACTTCCATAAGTTTACATATACTGCATTTTAAAATATTTCTTTATGTTTAAATCAGTTGTATTGTGGGAGACAACAAATAAACATTTGTTTTGGTTTTTTTTCCTATTTTCATTCTCTTCTGTCTCTTTGCATGCACACAGACTTGAATTCTCTCTGTAGTTTCTCCAGGTGGTGATAACAGAAAGGCTTCTTCCCTCTGGAAACATATATGACTTTGCTGAATTTATAAAAACATGGAAGAGGAGAACCAGAAGCAGATGAAGGTAGGTAAACCATTGCTAATCATTGAACCTAAATTACTTTCTAAATTATTGTTTCACACTTTCTAGTATTTGGAAAGAGTCTGCCATTTCTAACTATGTTCCATTGTTTATTTTTACTTGTCAAAGCCATTGGTTTTGTTTCTTCTTTTCTCTTACCTCACATGGCTGTTTTTGCTTTTTATTTTGTTTCTGTGGAAAGTAAATTCTTTCAAGAGGCTGGCATCACAATATACTGCTGTTGCCTACAGCTTCATCTCCTCTACTGAACAGTAGGAGCAAAAGCTTACCAGCCTTTCAAACTTACTCAGATTCAGTTTGCAGTGTGCAAGCATTAAGTAGAGGCACCAAGTCAGCTTTCAGAATAAGGGACAGCTTTGCAAGCAACATGAAATCCAGACCATTTTCTCTTTTACGGGAGGATGAAACTTGCTCTGTTTAACCTGATGCAAAATTAAGTGTATTTTCCTCTTCCTTCCCCTGACAAAATCGTCTGCTCAGGCTGTATTACTGTATGATCAGGAAAATGACCATAAGAATGAGAAAAATTTTGTCAGAAGCTTGAAAAGAAACAAAGGCATGATGAAAAATATGAAAAGACTGGTTCCTGCATTTAAAAGTCAGGACAAAAAATGCTGTGGGATCGTTGTAATGCATAAATGTAAAAAAATATCTAAAATGGTGGTTCCCTTTGTTAGAAACATTGGAGAAAAATTTCTTCTGCTCCTGGGAGATTAAATCAAACCGATGTCAAAGTAGGTGTTCTGGAGCCCCTGCATGTAGCTGAGCCACTCAGGACAACATGTGTGCAACTCATAAGGCTGCTGATAGTCTACAGAAATATGTTTTTTTGAGAGGAATATTCTGCTGTTAGATTCCAGCTAGTACTTTCATGTACTGGTTTCTGGGTGCAGCCTGTATTTGCTTCTTAGCAATTTTCTATTCAAACAGTTTGGCTAAATATCCTTTCTCTTTGGAATACTTTTATCCACTTAGTGCATTCTTTTGGAAAGTGGGAAGGAAATAGAGAACCTGGATTTTGTCTTCTTTGGCCAGATCATCTTCAGAGTAGATCTAGGTTATGCTTGGGAATACTGCCTGGGGACAGCATTATATGCTGAACCCTTTTATCTCCTCTTCAGCACAGCTATGACTTTATGTTCTCCGGAAGAACACCTGAAATGTAAAGCTACCTCAGTTATCTGTTAAAAACTCTACTTCTGTTTAAGCAAAGTGCTTTTACTTTTAATCTTCATAATTTTAGTACGAAATTGTGTTGTGGTTTATATTCAGCTGCCAATATTTGGAAGTCCTTGACTTACTTTGTTATCAGAGAGGATAAGTTTGTAATTTTCTATTCTTGATTTTGCTAATATTTTGTCTTCACATTTACAGCCATTCAATGTCAATGATCAAATTCTTTCCAAGCACAACTTGGCAATGGCCATTAAGCTGGAAGTTATGTTAAGTATTTAAAAAAAATAGAAAAATAACAGGGTGTTCATTTTTCACTATCTAGAAAATTTAGAAAGTCAAATGAGTGCTATCAAATATTTGGAATAAGCACAAAGAACAGAAGTCAGAGTGGATATTTAATTTATAACAACAGCCATGTCATCAGAATGTGTGAAAAATTACACCAAAAAAAGGGGCCACAATCTTAATAAGTATTCTTCTTGGGTTTTATTAGTAAGACTTGGCTTAAAATCTTTTATGTGCTTTTTCAGGAATAAAAGCAATTTTTGTTTGGTAACAAGACATCTACCAGCATTTAGATATCTAAAATTTTATTCCAGAGTGAACTCTATTATGGGAAAGCTAAAAAAGAACTAACGTGGTCTTGCTTTTTCCAAGTCATCCTGCCTACAAAGTTGTTACTCTTGATTATGCAATTTCAAGTTGGAATTTTTGCCTGGGCAAGTAAATTGAGAGCACTCTGCCTGAGCAGAGGCAACATCTCTTACTCTTCCAGACTCCCAAGTCTCCTCCTTTCTTTCACCTGTAACGTGTTTTCAGGTTCTTGCCTTATTCACCACTTCAAGTGCTTTTTTCATCCGGCTGGTTTTCCTCAAGTTTGGAGCTGGTGCAGTGGGTATGGCTTTAGCAACTCCTGATAAACAGACATTTACTGCAATTAAATCCTGTGGTGGCATCTACGCTATATAGTCTGGTTGAGCATTGGAAGGACACAGTAATAAGCAAATCCCAGCTGAGCAGGTTTTCTTTGATTCTCATCTTTCCCGGCTTTTTTTCATTCTAATCCATTAAACATACTTGGTAAAGTAAAAGAGGAGCACAGAGAGAGGGCAGAGGCCAAAACCAGTACCAGTGGAAATTGCTGGTGGTTTTTTGCATGCTGAGCATAAATAGTAATTGGATAACTGAGGTACTTGCTGTGCAGCTGTCTCTTTGTCTGGGCATATATGTGAGAACAAAGATCAGTAAATGCCCTGACACCTCTTAAGAGACATATTTTCTGTAGGTGGATATTAGCAATTCAAAAGCTAAACTAGGATCTAAGCAAGGTCATTGTCTGGTCAGACGGGTTATTTTTGACATAAGCAGTGTTTAATTTAAGAAGCAGAGAGACTGCGATAAGCAAGTACTAACCTAAATGGGCAGCTGACTGCTGAGTGATGTTGAAGCCAAGTCATCCTAAAGGACAGCCCATTTGTACTGTCACTCAAGAGAAGAGAAAGGTGAAGACCAGAATGGGAGAAAGGACTCTTCCCCACATTCCCATGATGGCTTTAGTAGCCATGAACTCAAGACATTTCTGTTCCACTAACAATGAAAGAAAAAAGAAAAAGCAAATACAGAAAGATATAAATTTTAAATAAAATATGCCTGTATATGCATGCAAATTAGGTGAAACCCTTAGTGTGTCCAAGTTAAAGCAATGTTTTAAAAACCTTAATCTGTTTTTTTGGAGAATTTCTTCATTCCAGCGTGTATTACAAATATATGTAGTGTGACTAATACTTGAGCTTTCTCATAACAACTCAGGAGTGAAAGTAATAAGCAATCTTAGTATGGCTTTCTTATAAATAAAACATGCTACTCTGTTTTGTTTAGGGTCTTTAAGTCCTCAGTTCTATGCTGGTGGCTGAAATAATTAGGTTCTGTTTTGAAGGTGGTGATTTTTTTCAATATAAACGTGAATTTGTCACTTTGAAAAAGGAATTTTCTTCTATTTCAGAGACTTTTTTTTTTTTTTGTAGTTTTAGCCTCTGGCATCACTAAGCTCTGCTTCTTGCTGAAGAGACTTTCCTCCTCCTACACTACCATCAAAAGTGTGGTTTTGTGGAGGGGCATTTGACTGCCTCAGAAGAGTTACTATCTTTTGTACTTCAGCTTAGGTTTGCCTTACAGCAATCCCTTTTCTACCTTGAGCACAGAGATGCTGTTGCAATACTTTAAAAGCAGTATCAAATAGATCAGGTGTGACAGAACTCCCCTAACTCTCTGTAAAAAGCTTTCTTGCACAATTCCCTCCTGAAATATCACTGAAGTGGCGTTTGACAGATTTGTGTAGCTATAAGAGCTCTCAATTGCTATTATTATACAGATCTCTGGAAATATATTGATAGGCTTAAGTCTCCATATTTCTGATTTCATCCACTAAAGGCAGCCCAAGAATGTATCTCTGGGTAACTGCCTTTCTACTCTTGGCCAGATTAATCCGTTAGTTTGACTCTGGAGAGAGAAAAAAAAACAACAAAAGAAACAAAAACAGACAAAAAAAGACAATTGTTACTGCCTCAGCCTCAAAACTATCTAGGGAGAGAGGGTGGAAGGAATAAAATACTTCCAGCACGCTAGTGTATGAACCATAAAAGTTAAAGTGCAGTACCTGCTTACTTCATCACTCATTTTTGAAAATGGGAAGTCATCAGAGCATAAACTGAAGCAGGTAGTTCATCTGTATAAAGGCAACCACGGGTTTGATTTTTGGTGGCATTTTATGCAACTTTCCTTCTTTCTCATTCCATTGTCCTTTCTTTTTGCTGTGACATTTTATTTACCAGCAGTTAGGCATAAATGAATCACTTGTTTACAGTTGGTGAGACCAGGTCTTTGGGGCTGCTGATGGTTACGGAAGGGAAAAAGGGCAGGGTAGGTCTATAGAACAAGCTCCACAGACCATTCTCCTAGCATCTTGCAACTTACGGCTCAGCTTGCTCTTGAACAGAGGCAGCGTGTTTGTGTTCAGTGACGTCTGAAGCAGCTCACTTTCATGGATTTGTCCAATTGCCTTTGAATGCTTGCTCAGCTTCATCATCCAAGACAGTCTTTGGGAGTATCCCAGCTTAACTCCTTGCACAAACAAGTACCTCCTCCATTATTTTTGTTTACCTGCTACCTGTTGGTTTCCTTTGAGGTTCCATATTTTTTGCAGTTCTTTCCCATGTCCGTCTAGTTTTCATGATGGATTTCTGCTTTGTGTAAGCATCTGTTACTATCTGCAGCAGTTCTGGTAGGTGAAACTAGATGACCCAGCTTTGGCATTCTGAAAAAGGCATTGGAATAAAGCTCACTTAGTTCAGAGTTCACAATATCAAAAATAAGCAACTTTTCACTGACCTCTCTATTATAAATGCTGGGCCTGTTGGAAAAGCTATGTCAAAGATGCTATGATGGAAAAATCCAGAATATACAGAAATCCAAACCTTGCCAACAGTTACCAGAATCAGACTTATTTTCACATACTTATGGCACTCTGACTTTGTTTCCCTTTATTCATGTATACAGAAAATAAAAAAAAATCTTAAGGAGTAAAACTTAATGGCTAACTTGAAAAATGAATTAAGAATCTCATGAAAATAGGTGTGGGTATGTGAAAATTGCCTTTTTTTTTTTCTTTTGCCTTTTTTTATAAGACGTTCGTATGTGACAAAAGATATTTTAAGAAATCTGAAAAAATACCAAACTGCCAAATAACAGAAAAACCCAAAGAGGTTGTTCTGTTACTTATTCAAAATGTGGTTTTTATTTGTGGTTAGTCATGTGGCTTTCTTGGGATTCTGGTTGCTTTTATTCTGATTTTATATATACATATACTTCTGTGGGAGTGTTGCTTAGAGCTTGGACAAAGCAATGACAAGTCAGCTTTCCTGGTTTTCTGTGGCCCTGAGATTTTCAACAATACATTTTTCAAATCAAAATGTCTGGTGTAGGTATATAAATCTTTGGAGTTATAATCTGTAGAATTTAAGCCCTAAAATTAAATATACAAAACATCTACATTATTTGAAGATTCCACTGTTATTTGCTTTGATGTAGCAATTATTAAATTGATGATCACTCCCTAAAATTGTATTTTGAATGCTTCAGTAAAGATTTTTTAAACTTAAAATGCATCTGCGTTCAGAAACCTTGCCTGGTCTGTCACTGTTTTCCATAGTAGAAGATTTAAATATATTCAGCTTCAGGAAAAATGAATTAGTTAAAGTGTAGTTTGAAAGCTCCCATGACACTGGAGTCTTTTTAGGGAGCAAATTTTACAAATACATGTTAAAGTCTCATCTTTTTCCTCAGCTATATTTTTGGAATTTTTGGCAGGTGAGAATGGCTTTCATGTTGAGAATTACTTGAGGATGGCTCCTTCTGTTGAACAGGCAAGGTGTCAGAAAGCTGTTGATAGGTAAATAACAACGCAGAGTACTCTAGTAACCACACATTTCCATTTACACACTAGGCACTTAAAGCATGTCTCCAAATTATAGATATGCAGGAGTTCACAACTTACCTAGAAGAGTTTAATGATGAAGAGGTGCTTCTTGTGCATTTAAAGCTTTTCAGAGGACTTGGCAGAAATGAGATAATCAATCTCACTGCAACCCTTACATCAGGTAGGTAGTTAATCGAAAAAAGACAGCCCTGATGCTTTTGTGGACACTGTCAAACTAGTCAAACATGTTGCTCTGGCACAGGATAACTGACTGGGTTTTTTTGAGCCCACAGGGGGTAGCTTCATTCTGAACATGTTTATTTTGTAGGCGACAAATGGTCTGTGAAACCCTCAGAGGCAACTCCTAAATGAGCCCAGGCAGCAAAAGTCCCTGTTGTTGCTCAGTGTGGTGAGCCAATATAATTGGAACTACATAAAGTGAAACAGAGTTAGGGTTTAACAAGGTACTACCAAAAAAATAATAAAAATAGAAAACCTTGCTTCAGCTCTTTCCAGCTCCTTGATAATATTCTTCCACGCTCTCATTTGCTTCTTTCTACATGTGCTGTATTTTACTTCTTAATGCTTTCTTGCTTCATAGTTCATCTTTGCCTAAAGAATGTGTCAGCATTTTGTAAGGGCTGATTGGCTCATTTAATTTTTGTCAGTTTTTGTTTGTTCACTTCCAAACACATGCAAGAAGACTGCAGCAGTTTGGAGCATTGTAGTATACCAGGCTGCATTATTTCAAGAAAATAAAAGAGGCAAGATTTTAAATCTCAGTCTGTAGGTTAACTATCACTTAGAATTAAATCAGAAAGAGTTAAAAAGGAAAAAGGCACAGATGGTGTATGAAATTTTAAATTTCTCTATCTCACATAAGTTCCTCTGCTTCAGTGTAGAGTCAAAAATACCAAATTGTTTTCTTTGCCCATTAGATACATATATTTTCATGCACTGAAGATTGTAAAATCAGTACAGAAGAACTGAATATTTCACTTGCATGAGCAACAGCACCTAATGCTCATGCTGGGTTAGTGACAGATAGGTTTCTACCATGGCACAGAAAAACTATTGATAAACATTGAATGAAAAAGGGCTCACCAAAATTTGCCTTAGATCATCAGAACTTCATGCTGCTCAACTTCAAAGCAGAATGCAAGGCACTCATTTTCAGCTTTGGAAAGACATGATGTCTTGAATAAGTAAATAAAAAATCCTAAAATTTAATATCTGTCTGACTTCCCCAGGGCACTTCAATTCAAATGTAATTGATCAGTGTCTGGAAGAAAAACAGTGGAACAAAAAGGCAGCCAGAGGTGAAGCCATCCAGAGCTGCTTCCACAAAAATAGCACAACTCTTGTGTATTTCTGTGACTCCTTACTGGAAGTGTTGAAATTCAGTGGGGCAGAAATGAAAGCCAGCAATTTAATACATAGTATTCAATTATTTGCTTTGCTCACAATGTGACGTTTTGACAGCAGGTTTACTGGTTAATCATTTCTTAAGTATCTTTAAGTTGCTGGACTGATAATTAGAAAAATATTGACTTCTGTCACATAGGAAGCAACATTTAGAAAATATTCTGCCCACTTTTTTACTGCTTAAGTCCCACAACAGACTCTACACAAGAGCAAATTAACTCAGTCTTGACCAAGTAGTAAGCAAAAGAGTGTGAACATTTGAAGTACTGCTAGATGATTGGTGAACTTACAGAAACTGTACCAGGAAAGAAAAATCACATGGTTGAATCTTTCCTGTTTGTTTGTTTTTAAATTTAGATGGGTGAAGGAAGGGAATAATGATGTTTTGAATAATACATATTAATTATATAAAATCCTGGCATGAAATGGTCTCTGTAAGCAGAACTGTACTTGCATATCATTACCCTCAAATTTTTATTAAGGGGGAAAAAAAGAAGCACATGTTATATATAAAACCAAGAATATATTTTAAGCCCAACTGAAATCTTTACATTCTACTTAAATAAAATTTATTACCCCAGATGAAGTCATTACAGGACAGACAAAAAAAAAGTACTTTACTGAAAAAATAAAATATCATAGAGTTGTCATACGCATACTTCCTATTCTCTGCCACTTTTCCTGATATTATGCTCAGTCTTCCAATGCCCCTTGAGGTAGTAGAATTGAAGGTTTCAGAAAGAAGAGGGAAATCATGCAGCTCAAATCCTTATCCATGAGGCATATGATATTGTTGATTTCTCCCACCTCATCTTAGGAGCCTCATGAAGTAATATTGATATGTTTGGTAACATGCCATACACATTATGCACTTTTTACTGATTAGTTCATGGTACAAATCAAATTTCCTGTATATGGTGTATTTCATGCAAGCTGGATGCTTGTTCTTCATTCTTTGTACCTCTCAGTGTGGCTTCGCTCAGCTCTGAGTCTTCATTTCTTTGATTTAGTGAGTTGTTTACAGTGCTGAGACCCCTAATGTCAGCCTATGCCCCATCTCTTACCATCCCATGCCTGTACTTCTCTAGACCACATCCTGTGTCCCCACTTTTCAAGGTCTCTCCTATCATACCGTATCTTCTACAGAGAATATCTGTATAAAACCATGGTTATACCATACAAAGATAAGTAAAAACAAAGCAAATTAGGCATAAGCACCTGGTCATTAGAAAAGTTACTATTATAGATAAGTTGGGAAGTTGCAGGCAGCTCAAGAGAAGTAGATACCAAGAAAGCTTGAAAAGCTGCTGTCTGGAGGCCTTGCAAACTCAGCACTGCTGCTAGTTTTGGCAATACAGTATTTACTGGGATACAGGGCTACACTGCTAAACTATAACAGCTATGAAATGACAAATGTTGTCTTCCTTAGTCATGTGATTCCCCTTACAGACATTACTCTTGGAAACATTTTAGAACTACGTCAATTAGTTTTTTATATGTCATGTCACATCTACGGTGTCATATTTTCTCTCCTTGTAGGATTTATGGTCCCAGTTCCTGACTTTTTAATGAGAAGACCAACAGCAGGTTTCAGTTATTCCTCCTGTAGACAGGCCATTATCTCTCACACTTCAAGTCATGGCACTTCATCTACCCTGAGTGTTACTCCCTCTGGGATCTTGGGGTAGTTCAGGGAATATAAAAAACAGGCTGCTCTATGGTGAGCTACTTGGAAGATCTGCTTTTGTGTTTAATGACAGCTATTTGCTTAAATCTCCCTTCAAGCGTTAAATTAATACTAAGCTCCAAGAAATGATTGGGCGTGAAGAATGCAGTTAAGCATAGTATCCAGAAGAAATGAAAAAATATGGTACAGGGTCAGACATCAGATCCCACATTTACCATCATTTGGAAATTGCTTTGGTTTGCTCTCTCTGGGTTGCCCCCAGATACATGCTTTACATGGAGACTTCAAACATATTCCTCTAGTGAATGGTCTAAGGACTTGCACTAAAATCCCTAGGGTTTGGGAGGAAAGGAGCCTTTCAGTTCACCAGTCAAGTCCTTTTGATGGAGTTGTTCCTTCATTAGCTACCTTCAGTGCTAATACTCAGTAAATGTATACCTAGAAAGCAGACATTGAATGACTTTTTCTGTTTGCGATTTGCTTTTATTGTGTAAAAATATTGTATAAATGTCTGTATATTCATAGCTATAGGGAATAAAATATTTTAGTATCTTTTTGCAAGCCATAGCTGACAGCTAGTTCCCTAGGACAAAGTTCACTCTCATGATCTAATAATAGTACATGGTTTTGTTCCATCCCTGCAAACATACACGAAATGTATGCTTATATTGGACCCAGCCTGAGTGAACTCAGCTTTTAAGTCTCCCCACTCTTTCTATCATGTTCATGGTTTCAGTTCTCAAGGTCTCATCATAGTGAGAGTAAATGGACATGTGACTGTGAGCCAGGCAGCAATGGGATCTTAACCAAAAACTGTTCTGTGTGGGAAGCAGTGGAGACATACATCCTGATTTCATGTCCACAGAGAGAGTTGGGGACCCTTTTCTTTGGGCAAGGGATCCAAACCCTTGTTGGGGACCTGCTTTGCAGATGCAGTTCTACTCTGAAAAATAACTTTGTAAAAGAAATTTCAAGGGAAACCTTTCTGGTTACTCTAATAAAAGAAATTAAGTCACAAGAAAAAGCTGTTGTCCCTGTGATGCTCAGCCAGACTCTCCACTTTAGTGCTCTGTTCTGCCTGTATGATTTTAGCATTGTCTTTAAAAGAAAATGGCTTTTACCTGCCTTCAGAGCAATTAGCAAGTACCCTTTTTTGCAGATCTAGTAAGCAATGTTAGTGTACATCCAATGCCTTCCTCTGAGCAATTTGATTCCTAGAGCTAAAAGTTAAAATCAAAAATGCCTATTTTGTCATTTGATGTTAACACAAATGATACAGAGTGCATTCAGAGAAGGATCTATTGTATAAAACAAAGTCTTTCTTATAGTCGTTCTGGAGAACAACCCCATATGAGAACAGTGCTATACTTTAAATCATTAAAGATAACTTCTTGCCAGGCAATGCAAGATAATGATAGCACATAATATTCCTCTCTTGCTGCTTCTTTCTCACGTATTGATTGGTCCTATACTGTAGGTGTGATAGACCAGAGTGCTTACTGTCTATTCCTCTGAGCACTTTGAAGAAACTACTAGATTTGTCAAATGACAAAAAGAATCACCTTAGTGACTCAATTGAGAGACATCAAAAGCAACTGGAAAATCTGCAGTCCCAGGTGAGCTGTTACTTGAAGATTATCCAGCTTTCAAGTCATCTGTGGTTTGTCTTTGAAAAGTTCTGAACCCAGTCTGGATTTGAGAACTAAACACTGAGGGTTTTTTTGTTTGTATTCTGGGCTCCCTTCCCTCCTTATCTCCTGGGAAGAATAGATTAAAAGCAAAGGAGTTAAAGGGATTGTGGGCCATGTGATACTTGTCCTGTGGCAGCTATGGGGCTACCATTGCCTAGTAAAAGTCTGTTTGAACCCATTTTATAAAAAATCATCAAAAAACCCCAAAACAACAAAAATCTCTAAATTTGTCTATTTTTAAAATAAAATATGTTGATTGTAAAAGCATTGAAATAATCAAACTACATTTAAGATATAAGTGCTTTTTCGAGTTTGTCTTAACTCAAGAGTTTTCAGACAAGAATCAGGATTTTGGAATGAGCTGCTGTGACCTTTTATCCAAGTGCAATATTGGAGCTAGTAACACGGGAAATAATTATACATTTTTGCTAAAGCTGGAAATGAAACAGAGATAGATCAGTTTGAAAGATGTAGACCTTCCTCCTCCTATGCTTGGAATATAGAAATGAAACAGAGATAGATCAGTTTGAAAGATGTAGACCCTCCTCCTCCTATGCTTGGAATACGCTTTGAAGTAGTAATAAGTTTAGGAATTATAGGTTGTTAGGAATCATATATATTAGTAATGTACAGGCAAGTTGTTTGCTAAATACTCTTAAGGACTTACCTTCCTTAGTCAATAGAAACAGTGGTCAGAAGGAGTGCAGATGCAAGTAAGTCTTTCAGGATCTTGAGCCTAAGCTCAGCATTTGGTTTCAAGGAGGAATCTTGCATCAAGACTTGTTGCATTAGATCAAGGGGCAGGGGCTAAATAAACATCTGCTGTTCACAGGAATTTGCATGACAAAACTGTATGGTATAGTGCTTCTTCAGATGGCGAAGTGCTTGTTCTCAGAAACAAACTTCTTATAGTGTGAACAAGGACATCTGCTTGTTTCTGCCATATTTAAGGAACAGAAAATTACTGTTTGGTCAAGTTATCACTTTGTGATATATAATATCATTCTTTTCATCCTAATTTCCAATTCTGTCTTGTCTTGAAGGAAAAAGAAATAATAAGACTTTTCCTAAATATATTTAACATCTAATTGCTCTCTTAACAATTGAACTTTTCCTTATCAACTAGATTTGCAGTAGTAGCATAGTTCTAAAAATTGCTTAGCTTGTTCATTTTTAGAATGTCTCATTCCATCTTTCTGTCACATTATGCTTTCTATCAAATTATTCTACTATTTTCCAAGAAGGGTCTTGATAGAGTTATTATTAATAATCAGAGATTAAGACATAGTGCCTCACACGTTGTAATTTCTGCCGTTTTCTGTGTGGTGATAAAAGGATAGGAAGTTGTTTCATGGTCTTTAATGAAGTGGGAATTAAGCAGTGCACCAACCTGCCATTGCTCCCTCACCACTTGCAGGCATTTTTCATTCGGTTTCCTTTCTTCTCTAGAGATCTAGAAACAAGTTCCTTAATATCAAATATCAGATTTTATTTTCATATTTCTTTCTTTTATAGAACAAATTATGTCTCCCTACATAGTTGATAAATTGGTCAGAAATTACCACTAAATTAAGTTACAAGTTAAGTTCTTTGTGATTCAGCATTGGTCCTTTAGTTTGCCAGATGCACACCTCTTCTGTTCATAGTATTATTTTCTTAAAATTTCTTTTGGGAATGTTGCTTCTCAGCAAGTTAACCAATTGGATGACTCTTATCTTCATCTAGAATTCTCTGTTTTCTGAAGATTCTCTGTTCCTGCATTGTTTATGCTTGTTTATCTTCTGTATATCTTCTTTATCTTGGTATTTAATTGCATGAAAGGATAATCTCTGTGTTCTGTTTAGCTCAATGATTGCAGTTCTTACTTAATCCTACTTCATTTATGCTGTTGTTAGTTCTCACAAAAGGAATATGAGACAAGGATTTAGTAAATTTAAGAGTTTAGAACATACAGAATATATGAATTCACTTATGGTTTATAATGGCGGCATATAAAGATCTCATGAGTCACCATGCACCAGCTATCATATGCTGAAATTTTACTTTGAAATTTAAATCAATACACTTGTGTTACATAGTGGCAATTTGTTTCTTGTAACATCTCTCATCTACTTAAAATTTATTTAAATTTAAATTATTTAATTTATTTAATTTAAACTTATTGATATTTCATCTGTGAGCAATCTCTAACTAGCTCCTAGAACTGCCCTTCCAGAGGGCAGAAAATGTGCAGGCATTGGAGTCATCTCTGCCAAACTGAAATGCTTTCAGCTATGCAGCTTTTTCTTTTGTTCTTCAGACAGCTTTTTCATCCCATATTCTATTGTACCCTCTGTTTCTTTGATTGAAATCCCTTGCCAAATGCTTTTGAAATATCTAAATATCCTCTGAATTTGCCTTTATCTTGGTGGTAATACTTTCAAAGGACTCTTGCAGGTAAGATAAATATTTTTTCCACTGTCCAAATGGATATGGAATAACACTTCAGCTGTGCATAGATCCTATGGAATTTTGAAAAAGTTACACATTTCATTGTGGCAGCTTTATACTGCCTCTTTATACATACCTCTTTCCACGTAAAGCATCACTGATATAACTAGAGTCCATTTTTTCAAAATTTTCACTCAGCAGCTACAGAATCTTTTGAGGACTTTTAGGTGAAAAGGAGTTAAGCTCTTTTTAAATGCTTCTTGAACTTAAGTTACCTATCAAAGAATAATAAATGATTTCCTAAAATGTAGTGGTAGCACAATGAAGAAAAGGGAGGCATAATATGCCTTTCAGAATGGAGTAGAAACCCTTATTCTTTAAAAAAACCCAACCAAACAAACAAGAAGACAAAAACACCTACCAAACCCAAACAACAAAAAAGAACAGTTATTATTACACATCGTTTCAGTGATATTAACACATTTTCCAGGAAGGAGGTATAAATGCTTTCATAGTTTTGAAAATTTGTATTTGTATTCATGCATAAACATACTTCAGCTATTTATAGAAAATATACAAAAATTTCATGTAAAAAAAATTCAGCTGAAAGTAGCTAAAAGCTGTTGTAGAATTATTACACATAGTTCTCCCTATTCCTGTTCTTCCTCAGCTTTTTCTTATAGCTCTTCTGGGAGCAGAATAGGTGTTGAGATGGGCCCTTGGGCTGAACCAGGTCATTAATTTATCTGTAGTATTTTGGCCTTGCATTTATGAAATTGATACTTCCATTAAGAAAGACCAAACATAATTTTGTGTTGAGTGACCATTCTTATAAAGCCTGCATCCCTTGTGCAAAGAATAGTATGTAAATAATTTCTGCATATAACGTGTTATATGTGTTGAAAATACACACAGAATAGCTCTTAAAGTATCATAAGGTGAGCAATAATTTAGATGCTGAACTAGTGTTGTCTATGATAATTTATTATACAAACTGCTGATATTATATATAACATATTGCTATTACTACTTTGATAATTATTACTTTTTGAAAACAAATTTGCATTCTGCTCATCTTGCAGTCTTCTGGAAAGTCTGGTTAACATCCAATCTCAAGACCTTTGAGAAGAAAAAAACAAAGGATGACTTCATAGTCTCATTTCTTAAGTTTCGTAAAACCAGAAAATACAGAGTCCAGGTGTTCTGTATTGCCTGTTAGTACTATCCTGGATTGTCAACAAATGGTAGAAATTATATGTATGTAGTCTGTATGGTTCCCTTTGCCTGGGGGTGAGGGGAGCTGCTATGATGTCATCTGAACCTGCCCAGGATGCATCATCTCAGAAAGAGCAGGTGTCCATAGCTGAAGTGACCTTTTTTTCCTCCACAGGCTTGTAAGGATAGTTAGAAGTCATTTTGAAAGGGGGTTTGCAGCTCATTTCTGTAATTGTTTCTTTGTGCAGTTGCATCAGGGGGCACACTGATTCTGAGCATTAACTTAAAATGTCAGTTGCTAACCTTTTGAACAGTCATTCACCAAGCCTTTACCATTTAATGACAGGCACATATATAATTCAGTGACTAAATTTCATGCACCTTTTCCCTAGAGGGCTTTTTCATTAGGACCACAAACAGCTTTTCGTTCTGGAGGCAGCAGAGCCCCAGGAACAAATGTATTTCATTGTTTGGTTTCATGCTTGCTGACAAACACCTATGAAACAGTGCTGGTATAAGAATGAAAATACTCCATGCACACAGTCAGCTTTTGGCTTTACATTATGTTAAATAGAAGCTTGCCCCCAGAAAAAGTCACATTTTGTCTTACAGAAACATTTTATCTGATTGGAAGCCCATTTAGCATTAGCAGGGAACTAGAAAAGGTCAAACTTTACACTTATTCATGAGTTATACTGTAAAATTCTTAAATGGACTAACCAAAGCAGTAGAAGTGCAGGTTTCAGCATAGGTAGCCTCTTCCCTTCTCTAAGGAACAAGTGAATGGTCACAAAAGGGTGCTACAAAACTAATTTTACCTGAGAGATCAGTTCTGTCATTCCTGTGGCTAGACAACTGTAGGGAAAAAAAAAGGCCATGCAAAAAGCAGGCTCTAAAAGGTGCTGTACTTCATGCAGACACTTCCATCCCCAGAGAAAACCAGGTGACAAAGATACACTTTTTCCTTTTTGGATGATGTGGAGCATACCCATACCCATGAGGTACAGTACTGCAGTCCCTCATTTCCATCTAGTAGGAGTGTGTGTGTGTAGATGAGAACCACACAAGTGTCTACTCTGCATCCTTGACTGTCTCCTCTGCTGCTATTTGAGTTGTGCTTCTACAGAGCTGCCTGTGAGTTCTCTAGTGACTAGCTCCTGTGCCACCATGGCAGCAACCAGTTTCTTCACTAAAGCTCTGGTGACTAAATAACAAGAGAGTAAATCAAGACAAACCTCAAAAACAGGTTTGCTATATAGTAGAGGCTGATGTGAGGGGACACCAAATACTGAATACTATTTTATTTAGATACATAACACAGCAAGTTTCTTGAGGGAAGGATTGTTCTCAGTACTTTTAAAAGGGTCTTTGCCCCAGAAAAATTTTCCTTAAAATGCTTTTGGAGTGTATGTAGTAAGTGATTTTGTGTTTTCCTTTCTGACAGCATGAGAAACCTTATTTGAGTTTTTGAGGCAGTTTTCAAATAAGGAAGGAATCAAAGATTTTTCCCTGGGGATCTGCATTTGTGTGTAAAGGCCACAGTGTCACTGAAACACAAGTTTTCCCTTTGTCATTTGACAGCCAGAGGCACATGGAAAAGGAGACTCGATAAAAAAAAATCTGTTCTGTTAAATACTGCACAAGGAAGACTCAAAAAAATTAGATCAAGCAAAGAGCAGCCTAAGGAGCAAGGCAGTTACAGAAACTCATGTCCACCCTAAGTGGTATTTGACCGTACAGGAAGAATTAACACATTTAATGTTAAGCCCATTTGGTTAGGTGTTAATTCATAAGCTATAGCATTGCTTAGCATTACAATGGGTACTAGCTTCCCTGGAACAATCTCCAAGACTGCCAGCAATAAGTATGTACTCCTTCTGCTGTGGTTACACACCTATTTTCATTTAACTCTCCATTTGTTTGACTTAGGTTTACTGCACACCAAAAAACAAATGTATGGTTAGCTCTTGATGGTGTTTTTATCATGGTGGTGATTCAGTGAAACTTTAATATTTTTCCCTCAAGCATGCAGAAGTTGGTGTGCCTATTAAAAAGTTGCTCTCCTAAGGCCTATACTCTGTGTGTTGTTTTTAGAATTGAAAATACGCTGATTAAATTTTACCAGATCTCCTTTCTCAGTGAAACATTTCCTTGTAATTATAGGTATTGACTACAGGTTTTAACACCTTCATTTTGATACCAGTGTAGCAGTTCAGAGCAAGATGACTTTTTTTTTTACCGCCCTTGACAGTGGTTGTGTGAAATACCAGATTCTTGGGCATGTGTTTTGTATACGCTCTCCAGTTAGCAAGCTCTTTGGAAAAGGATGTTTGTATGCTGAACCACAAATAATTCCACTCATCTTTTAGCTCATGGATGATGATGAAGCTCATCTTCTGTGTTGGTAATTTTATTACAGTGATCAGATCAACTCGGGATTAATGTTTCTTGGATTTGGCAATAGCCTCTTACACGGTGATATTGCAGGTCATATCTTTGACAAGAGGGCTAATGACATTGCTCCTGTGAAGGTTTGTTTATATTTATGCTTTTTCATGGAATAGCTCCCAAGCCATTTTTCAGACAGTTAGCTCACCGTACCTTGCTACAATTTTTTATTCAGAACAAAAAAGTAACTTTTCTTGAATTAGATTGTTCTCACATTCCCTCAAGCATCAAAAAGACAGAACCACTTTTATTTCAGGTGGCTGAAAAATCCACCCCCACAGACATCTTCAAAGATTAAAGAGGGGGGGTGGGGGGAGGAGGGAAGTGAACTAAATAAATGGCTTTGCCTTGGATAGAGACTGGGCCTCTAGCACTACAGATTTTGTTCCCAAAAGAAAGGGATCAGAATGTTAATGTATATACAATTGGGAAAATAATGTGTTGTTATAGCCCCTATAATTCAATATGCCCAACATTTCTGCATTGTGCTAGAATGTCAGAGAGCAGTAAACAAACCTGTATGTTAATACAACTCTAAATTACAAGGCAAGTCATGACTAATGTTTGTAGTTAAACTGCCTGGGATAAAAACTTACTGGTGCTGTCAGTCTTCATGCTTCAGGATGTACATTGATCTGTCAAAGGTCAGGAAAAATTTATCCCCTCACAGCCCATTCTTCCTCCTTTCACTACAAGTTTGTTGAGTATGAGCATGTTGATTGTTGCATCCTGATTTATTTGTTTTCCGCTGCTGTTGACTCCTGCTGAATATTACATGAAATATTGGTTTAACCCAGTAATTCCTGGTCATATCTGCAGCAAGCAGTAGTAAAGAATTATGTGGCCACATGTGAACTGAATAACATTTTATTTGTTCTCTGATTTCCTGGAAAAGAGGTGTGTTAGATCTTGGTCTTTGAAAGATTAACCTGTCATTAAACTAAGTGTTATCAGCAAGGTAAAGAATAGTCATCCAATAAGCTGATAAATGAAACCCTATTTTTTCCTATGACAGCCAGTCAGAGAAAGGCAAAAGTGTCCAGTTTCATACATATTTTTCTATAAAAACCACAAAGAATGTTGCACAAGAAAACGGTTCTTTCAAGATAGAAGCCACTTTCTTGAAAATTCGGCCCTAAAATCAGAACTGCTAACAGGGATGTTTTAACATGGAGGTATGTCACCAGAACACAATTTCGCAATGTACCTTAGGTTCTACTAACATACTCTACAATAGCAGTGGTTTGTAAGGCAAGTCAATGATATCTTTCTAAGCAGATAAATCTTTGTGCTGCTAAACGGCCATGAGGCAGCTCTGTTTCCATCATCCTGCTCATCTGCAGGCAGTGGTGCAGTACACAGTTCAGAAAGGTCTGTGCAGCATCACTTCCATGCATCCCAGTCACAAGGGAGTAAGTCACATTTGGAACATCCCATAACAAACTTGAAACTTTTTAAAAAAGAAACATATTCTGCAGCGTGACACAGGAGATGCTCCAGGGAATGATTTCAGACTGCAAAGGTACTCTCTATATATGTTGTTAAGCTAAAAATACCTCCAGCCTAGCTGTTTCCTATATAATTTTGCAGGTACACCTTCCCAATCTAAAGGAAAACATCTGTTTTGTGAACCATGAATGTTGGTACAATTGATGTGAGACAGTGATCCATAAATTATTTGTGTGAGGAATTTCTTTAAAGCACCAAAGCTGTTGTATGAGAACAAATCATATCAAAATTGGACACAAGGGTGATCCTGAACCTCTTTCTGCTTAAAAAATGTTTTTAAAACTGGCACTTCACAATATTGTGCTATCATTGAGGATTGAAAGCAGTTGTGTATGAATATAAATTTAGGAAGTTTCTTGTAAACCATGATAAAAGATCATGCTGTGGCAGAAAAAGTAGCATGGATGAGCTCTGGCACAGATGGGTTTACAATGTCTTAAAGTCAGTAATACTCTTAATGTGGTGACCGAGCACTCCAATGCTCTGGCTTGGAATATCATCTGTCTTAATTACTTGTGGATCATCTATCTTAAAGTGCTGACTTGTTCCTGAAAACATAATGTTGGTAATGTAGTGAAAGTCAACCTACAAGCCTATGAGAAAAGTTTGATTAATCCTTCCTTACAATTATTCACACAAATATAATCAGTGTAGAATACTATCAAACCCTCTAAATAGTAGATTTATCTTTCCCCTCTCTATAAGGAAAAAAAAAAAAGAATTAAAAGAAAGAACACTCACTGATATAATATACAGGAGGTGAAGACATTTATTATGTATTGACTGTCAGAAATGGAAATTTGATAACCAGAGGCTAATTTTCAAAAATGCAGGACAACTAATTTCCTGAAAACAGCGTGAATTGAACACCCCAAAATCAAGAAGGCAAAGCAGAAGCTTAACCAGACAAAGCCTAGAAGTTATAAGTAGGTTACTTTCACAAATTTGTTGTAGTGCTTCACTGCAGCACAGATTGGGCCTTTTAGAGTAAAAAGAGTATAAAAAAATGCCTTAAGTCATTTTTAACTGACAAAAGAAATCCGTACCAACTTATGAAACCTTTGGTGAAGAAAGACTTTCAAATTAGGGAGCGGTTTCTCTAATAGCAGTGGATGGACGGATGGATAGCAGTCTTGCATTAGGAATTAGCAGTCCTAATCCGTCTTTAATTACTGCTTAGATACTATTCTGGTTGTCCTATAAATGATAAATAGCTATAAACTCCCTACAATGATTATGCTTGAAACATTAACTTTTCAAATTCTTCTTTCCACGTATGCCACCCACTGCAATGCTTATCTTTTCTGATTTTTCGTGAGTTTCTTTTAGCCCTTATGCCTCCTTCTCAACTTGTTTAAAACATATATGCATATGTTTTACACTTTGAATACATGATCACAGCTGACAATCTAGTTTCAGATTGTTGCTGAACAGTTAGGTCTGCTGATCACTACTTCATGTACCTTTAATTGCTTTTTGATTATGCTGTTCTGTGTTCGAAAATTAAGGTAAGATTTAATTGCCTTGTGTTCCCTTAGCAGCTTCTTTTACCCTAAAGATGGCAGTTTTCAACTTGCTTTTGTTCATGTTAACCCCTCTTTCTTTGCTTAGCTATCTGCACACAGTCTTTCTCTCATTTTTTATGTTTCAAGGCGTGCAAACTCTGGCATTTTGGCAGAATACAAAAAGGTAGTAATTTTCATTACTGTTAGACTCAGGCTTTTTGTGAAAACTGGGCGGGATCTTCTTAAATTGCTGGATATCTGGCAATTTTACCTGCACTGAAGATCAGTCATTTAATCTGTCAGATGGAATAATGTAGGATAGGTTTGATGGATACTTTGAAGAACACATATTATTCCTGTTGCAGGGCTAGCTGAAATGCCTGACAATCATACATTATGCCACACTTCACCTCATTTTTATGTGTTCAGATAGGTAGTTCATTATTTTTAACACTTCCCATCATGGCTGAACAGTGACAATAATAGCATCAGTATTGCTTTCTATTTGTAGGAATGTGATGCTAAGAAGTGGAGTAAGTTATATCTGTCTTGATCCTTTCCTTGGAAAGCATGACATTGTTTTCTTTCCTCATCTCTTTAATCATTTGTTGGGCCTTGTTGTCAGTAGCTACGTCAGCACACTTAAGGGAAATGGCATAGCTAGGGCTTGTCTAATCTGACTTGAGAAGTTACTGTGGCCACAAGAGATGAACAAGAGCACTTTATGCTGTTCCTCCTACTGTCCCATTCTGAGCCATCAACAGTACTTCAGAAGTTCTTCGTTTTCTCTTACATCTTCTTAAATTCTAGATAGTTTGGGGTGTGGTTTGTTTTTTGTAGCTTTTTTTGGTTGTTGTTGTTTTGTTTGTTTGATTTTGTTTGTTTGTTTGTTTTCTTTAAACTAGAAGCTTACCGGTCTCCTTTTGTGAGCTAATAATTCTTGACTTTCCATGACTTCTATACCAAACATCTAGACCCGTGATTAACTTTTGTGGCTGGTCTGATTTGATCATAGGCGATAGTCAACTTGTTTTTACCGCAAAGAAAGTTGCAGTACTGTACAAGGGCACTTCATAAACTGATCTTTCCAGGGCACCTGTACAGATAAGTGACAGGGAATATGGATGGAAGATAATCAGTGCTAATTCCCCCATGAAAAAGTCTCTACTATTCTCAGATGGTAATTCCTATCACCTATATAATAAAAGCTTCCTACTGTTAAAAATCTCTGTTCTTCTGAAATATATAACAGTTCTCAAAGTATACTCCCGGATAAAGCTTGGTATAATAAACCTAATATCCAACAGTGAGTGTGAAACTACCCACTCACTTTTCAGTAGGCAATAAAATAGGGCAGTTGAAGTAGTTATGTGCTATATATAAATAACAGGCAATTGTAGGCTAGTACAAATCTATCTATACCTCTGGTCACACATAGGATTCAGTTTCTGCCTCTGATAGACAGCCTGCATCCAGCTGAGTGCTTTCCCTGCTAAACCAGTCTTGCTTCTGCTTCCTCCTTTAGGATTTTGCATGTAGAAGGGCAGAATGAGTGAAGAATGACCTGCTGCTGCCTTGGGCTCTCGGGTGGGAGGTTTGAGCTCCTTAACTCAGTTTTTCACAGCAGTTGTTAATTGGGTTCCTCCAATAGCATCAGTACAAACACTTCTCTTAAAGGTCTGCATATCTGCTTATGACATTATTTAGTAACTGTCAGAATATAAATATATTTAAGATAATTCAGTCAAAGAGCTTGCAGAAAGCTTAATCTTTTACACCAACTCTAGCAAAATGCTTTGTGTCCACACATATTTCTTTGTTCTATATTGTGGCCAGCAACTGAGTACCCACCGGCCACTCACTCACACTTATACCCACCTCCATCCCCCAGGAGATGAGGGAGAGAATAGGAAGAACAAAAATGAGAAAAAAATTGTGGTTCAATATAAAGACAGTTTCATAATCTGTTTCATAATAATGACAAGCTGGTCTGAAAATGTCTTGGACTGAAATGGGTAACAACTAGCAAGGACATTTATAGCTCAGCTCTGTCATTTTGAACCCATTAAAATCAGGGACTTATTTCTAATAAAAATAAAAGCAAAGGTAAAGCAGAAAGCATCTGATGAACCCATAACATTTGACTCTTCTTAGCAATATCTATGGTTTTATCAAAAGTTAGGTAGATTAACACAAAGAAAACTTTACTGTAAGTGAGATTTTATAAATTTTGCCTCAAAATGAAGAAAATTAAGAATAGGCTTTATTGATGACAGGGGGAAAAATTGCTGCTCTGAGATATCGTTTGCATTCATGAGATTTTATTACTTTTAAGTGTTTTTTTTTCCAGCAAAACTATTTATATAACAGGACTAAAACCTTATTTTCTTGTATGTCATATGGAACAGCAACTAACTAATCTTGAATGCCATCTGCCTGTTACAGATCATTTACCTGAAAGAAAAGTAATCCTCAAAAGACTAGTGTTCTGCTTGCACTTATTACAGAGCAGTATGACTCTTCGAAGTAAGCTCTTTTAAGAAAATGATTGCTAGTATTTTTTAAATAATAAGCATGTGCATCCTTACTAAAAGTAGCTATATTTAAAAGTTCTTTAAAGACACCATTTTCAAATAATCCAGCTGATGTTCTTGGCCAAGTCTATACACTTATTCGGGAGTAGCAAAATTGTTATAATAAGAAAATGTGTATTTATTTGCTGGGGAAGAAAAGGGAAGTAGCTTGCTGCTACTAAGCCAGACAGGAGAGAAGAATAACCACACTATTTGGAATGGCTGCAGCTAATGATACAAAACATAATGCAATTCATAACATAGACTGTTCTATAGAAAAGAGTGAGTTAGAAACCAGGGCTAATAATCCCCTCAGATTTCAGTAATGAGATCTTCCGTGGAGAATTATATCTGATGCCTTTTATTTATGCTTCATTTTTCATGACTGTATAAGCATTAAATATATTTCATTGATCTTATATACTGAAGCAATTGGTAAAAATGTCCTGATTTCAAAACACATTTCAAACTAGAGGCTTTTTTCAATCAGCAGGTACACTGGTAAATTGGGACCACCTTCAGTATTAGCATTAATTGAGGGTTACACAACCAGAAGTATCCTCCTGAGACATAGTTTCCAACCTCCTCATTCCAGAGTCAATTATGTCATATAACTCTGTTCATAAACCAATTAAAATCCATCTTTTAGTACAGCAGATGATTAGCAGCCTCTCCTTTTACCAAAAGTAACAGTAACTCTTCCATTTGCTACCAATCTTCTCCTAGATTTGATTTTAATCTTAATTGAGTCTAATTTATGAAACTTTGCCTTCCACGCCCATTCAAATTATTCTTTTATTATTTTAGAGGTTTAAATCATAATTCCATTCAACTTTTAAAAACTGGTAATAATTGTACATACAACATTTTGCTGTAAACAAATGTCACTTGATATAAATTATATCTAGATAAGCTTTCTTTATTCTTATTCCTTATTCTTGATCTTCATTTTCTGGTACTTTAATTCATAAATATAGGGCTAATACAATAAATCTGACATTCTTGATGAAAACACAGCCTCAATAATTTTCAGAAAGAAGACTTTAAAACCAGTGATTAAACACCTATTCCCTAAACTGCCAAAAACCAGAAAGAATTCTTCTAAGACCCTGCTATTCACTCAATATATTAAAGGCAAGGACTTCTCCAAGGTTTCAGATCCCTTAATCACACTATCTTAGCTTCAGTTGTACATTTTTAGCTTGTAGTTAGCCCAGTATAATTACTACTTTAGGCAGCTGCAAGAAAATATACGCACCATGGTAGCTGCTTAACTCTAGCATGTCAAACACAACACGTAGTCAGTCTTGCAAGGCTTGGAGCAACATCTGCTTTCATAAATTTGCTATAATAAGACTCCTTACACTGGGGTTGTTGGATGCCTGACCCTGGTCTTGTCACTATGGTCAAATGCAATGTAGCATTCAGCCTGCTGGCCTGGCTTTGTTGGATGAATGAGTCTAAAAACATGTAGATTGTGGCTGCACAGAGGCAAGATAAATGGAAAAGGCACTTCAGTAACACTAATGCAGGTATTAAATTAACACTATATCAGAATAAGGTAATGCCTGGACAAATATTTTTTCTGCAGTACCTCAATCATTTATCTCTATGTGATATCTTGGACTGCTGCTGCATGCAGTATTAATTTCTGCACTTTACAATATGTGTCAAAACTGGGAATTGTTGCTTGGAATTTTTGCATGTGTTTCACTTAAAACTCAGTGAAAGGAAGCCTGCTGAATAAAGCTTTCTTTTTCACAGATTTCTCAAAGTAATTTAATTTTTTTGCAGAGGGCAACAGTCAGAATATTGCCTTGTCAGTACTAAAATGCTATATATTTCAGTCTAAAATATCCAACATTTTAAAGAAATTACAAAATACTTAACACTAGGTGTCTCTTAAAAGATTTTGTCTGTTTTCCATCTTTCTTATTTCTTTGCAAAAGTACATGCTCACCTGTTCTTGATGATTTTGAGTGCTTAAGGTAATTAAGTTCTATCATTTCACTCCAGCAACCACTTACTTGCTCTTTAGTAAAATTTACAGCTCTAATTCACTTGTCTTCCTAGTACAAAAGTACCTGGCTCCTACTAAATGAAAGAATAGGTTGAAGGATGCCTTCTGTTCATATTGAACTCTAGTTGGCAAAATGGTTGACTTAGTCGATATTTTCCTGTCTTAATCTGTGCATATCGCACTCTACCCTACACAGCCAGGCTATCAAGGAGACCATGCTTTTCCAAGAAACATACTCTTGTTCCTGAAACAAAAGCAGATGTTAAATACCTGTGCTGCTTTCACTCCACTTGTTCCAAACTCTTCCAGCCCTTTCTCTTCCTGAGAGGCATTAGTACTGCCAAAATTTGGAAAGGCTCAGACCTACTTGGACATATTCACAAGCCTGTCTGTCAGCCCTTTGTTTTCACTTTTCTCTTACAACTCTAAATGCACTTTTTCTGCTCCCTGGCTGAAGAGGCTGGAACAGCCATCCCTTACTCCCTGCTTTCAGGACCAAGTGGACTTTAGGATTGTGGTCCAGGTTTAGAGACAACTGGAGTTCCCCAGTCCAGAGCCCTGGGGCCAGTACCCTTGGCCTAGTGGACATTTCACCTGTTTCCTCAACCTTGACTCAAAAATAAGGATACCATCATCTCCCTGATTTCAAGTTTTAGTTTGACACTTAACTATGGCAGCTTTAACATGTTAACTGTTAAGAAGGTGATAGGATAGGCACCTCCGACTTTCTTTAAGTTTATTCTGTTCTCTGCTTATTCAGTGTATTGAAGAAATCTGCACCATGACACAGGAAGCTGATGCAGTGACAGCATTTGTGAGATCTTCCCTATGTGTGGCGAGGATGAGACTGGAAATTCCAGCCTCTCAGGTAAACTTTTCTATGGTGAATACCTGAGCAATCCCACTGTGCTCAGCTTGCACGCAGGCAGATTTTAATTAAATTTTGATTTGTGCTTCAGAGCCTCATGCAGAAATAAAGTCTGATCACTGTACTAAATACCCAGAACATACTAAACATCTGATCAAGTTTTCACGAGTCAAGGTCATATGCCCTGCAGTTTTACTCTAAGCAGAAATTTTCAGTTGCATAGACAAGCTAAAGTATGCTCTTCTATAGACCATGCTTGGGTGAGAGTTACAGTTTTGAGAAGTTGGCTTCTCAGTGTTGTTTGTTCATGTTGAGGTAATTCGCTTCAGCTGCATGAGTAATGATTTTAATAAGGAAGGGAACTGAGAGATTCCTCCCTTAGCAAGCTGAATTCACCTTTTACAACATTATATAACTCTAATCCTAGTTTGAGTGCTTCAGCGGGATGAAAGTGGCAGGTATTTGGCTCTTTTCCTGTCACATCATTGCAGTGTAAGGGTGGATTTAGCAGGGTGAAATGAGGATTTTCATCTCTTACTACCTCTTATGTCTCTCTCTGAAGCCAGTAATAGCCATACTCCCTGTGGGTGTTCAGGACCTTTTTTTCAGAGAGTGAAAGACTCTTCCTTCTTCCGGACAGTGAATTAAATTAAAAGCGAAGCTGCAAGTAGTTTATCCTTGGATGAAGGAGGAAGTCTTTGGTTTAGTGCTGAACTCAGTGGTCAGGAAATTGCATAAATTGAATACCTAAGTTTTTGGCAGATGCTGTGTTTCTACCAGATTTGGAGAAGGAATGGAGATTTGAGAGTATAGCTTTGACACATTGTACTTAGAACTTGAACATTGTGGCAGCAGTGCTATCTAAACTCTCTGTGCAACATTTTCATTTTTTACTACTTTTTTAATTTGGCTTTTTGTGCATGATGTGTTTCATGAATGGAGTAAAATACCAAACTGATTCACTTGCAGATTTGGCTTCTGAAACTGTCTGCACTGTAGTCAAAAGAAAAGCACTATGTCAGGTTCTGAAGACAGAAGCAAAAAGAGTTTTAGATATTTTAGACCATTTATCTCATGAAACAAAAAGGAGTGATGTACTAAGAAAATTACAGAATTAGGGATATATTCCATATTCCTGTTACAATAGTCATTAAAACTAAAAAGCTGTAGGTCAGGTATAAAGAGCACTTGGTCCCATAGTAGGCTTCTGCTCTCCAGGAGTCTTTTACATTGAACAATCACTGGATAAAGCACAGCTTAGTAGATTCTTCTTAAACTAAAAAAAAAGAAAATATAGGAAGGAACTATTATTAAATAGACAAAACTTAATCATGCTTTTTCTTTTATTATCAAATATTATCAACATGTGAAGTGAAAAAAGCAGAGATATGAATAAGCTTTAAAGATACCTGTTAGCAAAATGATGACATTTCTGTTTCAGTGAATATAGTTGCTGTGGCCAGCTACATAATTAAGATTGTTAATATAACTCCTCTAAAACATTTTCGGAGAGCAGAAAAACAATTCCTAAATTAGAAGAAATGTTAAAATCACTCAGAAAATTCATAGTAACTTTGACAGAGGAAAAACTGCTCTGTTTTGTTTTGTTATTCTTTGATTCTGTAGATTCATCTTGTAAAAGAGAAAAAATGACGCTGCAGTTGAACAGTCAGATTTTAGTTCATGCATTAGTCTCTTCAAATGTGTGTTATAAGCATGATATAGCAGCTTTATCATTATTATGTGCCTGAAACTGAGCAGATGTGCAATAAACTTGCCATAAGTACCAGTGGTTCCCTAAGGTAACTTTTTTTGGCAACAGGGAGAAATGCATTAAACCCAGACTGTTCTGTGGGAAAGCATGACTGCCTTAAGACCAGAAGTACAGACAGGTGTCTGAAATGCCATTAGTGTCAGCCTTTACAGCGAGACTTTTTGTGACTAAAATTAAGATTGTAAGAGGCTGGCTTCCCTGACTCTCTATGTGCAGCAGCACAATAACTGAATGTGTAAGGCAGGGTCTCATACAAGCTTGCAGTACAGTTTCCAGGTATGATAAGCCTCTTCCTGTGATTTGGATTGTACTTCCTTTATTGAAATGGCATCTATAATTGATTTGCATCCATCTTAAGGTATTCAGTATTTCAAGCAGGGTTATTAGGCAATGCAGACTAGGAAACATGACTACGCTGTCTGAAAGAAGATTCTCCTTCATTCCCTATCTCTGTTGCTACTCTTACCCTCCTTACTGAACTCACAAACACCGTGCATGCAATGACATGGGTAAATACGCTGGACATCATTCAGTGGAAGCTGTCGCATCACTGCTGCAGAAGGCCGCTCTTCTGCACCCCTTGCAAGGTCAGAGCAAGTTGGAGGGAACCTCATCCCTGAAATGCCAAGTGACTAAATCAGATGTCAGATCTGTACATGCTATTTCTGATCCCAGCATGGTTTCACTGCATCTCTGAGACAAATCTCTTTCTGTATTGCAGCTTCTGATCTGAGATACAAGGAAGTGTTTTGCAAAACATGGACTTTTTCCATCACTTATGTAAAATTAAAATAAAAAAAAAAGCTTTCTGTTCTTCTGCTGGCACTGTGTGGAAGACACATTGATGGCATCGGACAGCACAGACATAGAGTGAAGACACATTGAATAGAACAAATAGTTGGCATGCAGTCCAGTTCTTCAAGTTTAAACATGACAAATTAAACACTATAGCTGCCAGATGGTTTAGTATCATCTTATACAGCTGGTTGAAAAAACAGAATTAATTTTCATAAAATTTAGAAGTTTTCTACTACTTAAAAGTGTACTAAATTGAAAACTGCCCATTAAATAAATTTTCTGCTAGTTCTTCTCATGGAATGGTGTGCAGTGAAGTCTTGTAAGCATACTTTGCGTGCATGATTTTAATCTTTCTCCGTAAAAGCTCTAACTGAGCTACAAGAAGTTAAAGCCTTGTGGTGTATAAAAGCATAATTTCTTTCGTTGCACAAGGTTTGTATCAGGGGAGAGCTTCACTACAAGCCATGGTCCTTAGTAAAGATGCCCTGACTGAATGACCAGAACACGAGTTTCCTGGCCTTCATCACCAATGTGTATTTGCATTTATTGTCATTGAACTTCTGCTGTAGTTTTTTTCCAGATGTAAGCTATCAAGAGAATAGCTGGCCTGCATGCCTATAGGGGATCTTACATCTACATTTACAGTATGGGAACCTACAGCTGCCTGATTTTATTCACTCAGAATTAGAGTATCTTCAACTATAAGAGGTCCACAATGATGTAATTAACAACAACAACAACAAAAGTTTTCTATGTATTCTAAATAGAGGCAATGTCCTGCTCTCTTATGTACTTCTAACATACAGATGCAGGCAGAGTTTCTACTTCACTGGAAAGCGCTGTGACATCACCTGACACATAGATATGTGAAGATGTTAGAGAATTAGTATCAAGGTGTGCGTGGACACAATTTTTCTAATGAGTTTTGTAAGGGAAGCAATTGGCCTCTCCTGTTTTTCAGTGCAGGCAGTGTCTGCTTTTGTCCCCATCCTCAGCTGCACTGAAATTTTGGTTGAAGCATTGCACAGGGTGCAGGTGTTGATGTGCAGGCAGAGGAGGATGCAAGGTCAGCTCTATTAAGGGGCAGTGGGGGCTGCCCTGTGCTGGACAAGGATGGTTCCAGTCATCTCCAGGCAACCCACCGCAGTGCACAGCTGAACCCCTCAGCCACAGTGATGGTGCCCTGGGGAAAGCCTGTGGAAGAAAGGGCAAAATGCTGCACAGTCAGTGAGGAATGATGGCAAGAATGTGAGGTACAGCCCTGCAGACACCAAAGTCGGGGAAGGAGGAGGGAAGGAGGCTCCTTACAAGCGATTCTGTGGCAGCCCCTGGAGAGGACCACACTGGAGTAGGTGGACATGCCCTGAAAGAGCAGCAGTCCATAGAGTGCCCACATTGAAACAGGTTTATCCTGAAGAACTGCAGCCTGTGGGAAGGAGACACCCTGGAAAAGGAGGAAAGAATGCAGAGGAAGGAGCAGCAGAGAGAAGCTGTTATAGACTGACCACAGCCTCCATTCCCAAACCCTTGCACTGCTCAGGGGGATGAGATAGAGTAGTTGGGAATGAGAGAGTGAAATTGAGTGTGGAAACAGGGAGGCCTGTGGGGAAGGTGTTGTTTTTATTTGTATTTCTTTCTCAGCATGGTGCTTTATTTTAATTGGGAATAAATTTTATTACTTTTCTCCAAGTCAAATCTGTTTTGCTTGTAACAGTAATTGATAAGTGATCTTCCTGTCTTTACCTCAACCCATGAGCTTTTTCACCTTCTCCTCCATCTTGGTGAGGAGGTGGAATAAGAGAGCAGCTAGGTGGGCATCTGGCAGATGTCTATGGTGAACACACTACAATAATTTACAGCAGAAGTTGGTACATTTTAGGAGTCACTCTTGGTAAGTGCAGCTACTCAGCTTGATTATTTTTACCAGTTCATGTTACATGTGCTTAATTGTTATTTTTTTGTCTTTGCAGACAAATTGTTACACACTTGTTTCTACAACTTTGAAAATGTACAGTGAACTCAGAAGACAGGACTATAGCACCATTCAGAGAAGCTGCAGCTCACTCTGCCTTGATAATGGCTGCTTTCCTCCAGCTTCTGCATATTACTCAATCAATTTAGAAAGAAAATAGTTTACAGACATCTTTAAGGTGAAAGGCAAAGATCAGCTATTTTCATGCAAATTATTAGTTGCTTCCCTATCAAAGACCCAAGAAATATAGATAAGATTTCAGGAATCTTTTAATATATTGTCCCGATGCTGTCTTGCAACATCAGGAAAGTTTACTACCTATGCATGTTTACTGGAACCCTGTGGTACTGAAAGGTGCCAGTGGTTGGCTGTCCAAAGTGAACATTTACATTCTCTGAAGTTTGTTGCAGCAACAAAATTCAATTTTTCAAACTTTTCCAGTAACTGATATATGGAATTAAACAGCCTTTTATGGTTCTTCTGGCAAGGCTATGAAGGAAGGATTTGAAACTTACATTAGTATCAGATAGCAGGTTTATCAATTGTCTTTGCCTTTTTCTCCAGTACTGCAGACATTATTTTTAAATACTTCAATGTCACCTTCAGTGCGTAAGAGGATAACCCAGCTGTGGAAATGTCATTATTCACCAACCGACAGTAAAGAGCTAGTTTACTCATCTAAGGCTTCCATACTCTCCTGAACTGGTGTTCTCTTCTTTCTCTATTTGTTTGTTGTTGTTTAGTTGTTGTTCCTTTACTAACTTGTTTTGACTCCTTTTATACACACACATAATACTCATCTCCTTAATATAAATACTGATTATTTTTCCTTCTAAATCAGAACAACTAGAGACTCTCCCTGAACAATTAAAGAAGGCAGAATCAAGCTACATCCAGGTAAAAAAAAGTATATCTAAAATACATTTCTATTTCAAGTTGATGTGCAACTAGATAGGTGTGGATTCTTTGTGGATGCCACTTTCCAAGAAACAGAGCATTTTAAATTTATACTCTTGAATGTATTAGCAGAAATACGTTTAATACTCCAGAGAGTCTTCCTAAATTATGTGAAATACACAAAAAGGTTAAGCCGAACCCAGAAAACCCAAGCAGAGCTTTAGAATTCAGTTATTGTTGCAAAATACTGTGGCAGTCAAGACTATCAAAAAAATTAATACAGAAAGAATTTTGTTCACTTGAATTTTTTTGTGAATTTTTTTTGAGGTTGTGAATACATTAATTTCTTTGATAACAGGCTGGACAATTTGCTCTCAAACTTATTAGTGCAAAACCCAGGGCGTTTATCTTTCAGTAAATCTTCAAATTAGGTTAGAACAGGTCAAGTCTCTGTATCCATCTAAGTATAATGGCTGGGAGGTACCTACTTGGTTTCACAAACAAAATATGTAACCTCCACTTCCTAGAGCTAGATAGCACTTTTCAAGGAATTAAACCTTCAAATAGCTTTGGAATCCCCATTATTTTTTTCCCCTTTTTTATTTTCTTTTTTTGATTGCAAGTCTGAATCTAATTTTTCAGAGCTTAGAGTTCAAGTATTTTAACAGTGAATACTGATATGCTGACATATTACATGATGACACAAGTACCTTAAAAATGCAAAAAAGAAATCTGTAATACATCAGCAAAATTGTTTTGGAACAGGAATCTTTGCTTTTTAAACTCTAACAGATTTCCTGTGCCTTTATTTTAATTGCATGTGCTGATTAAGCATGTACATTCCTCTTTTAAAAGCACGAAGTTATGCCTTTCTACTCATAGAATGTGATTTCTTAGTGAAGAGTAAATTGTCTAGCATGTATTTTTGTCAGTTTTTCAGACTGAAACACAGTCAATACTCAGTGAAAAAACATTTGAATAATTCTTTTGCCTACTGATATTTTTTCATATCTTATAATCAGTCAAAAATTACAGCAGTCAGGAGCTATCTTTGAGATTGCTGTGGAGCTGTGAGACAACTTTGCAGCACAGTCATTGCTGCATAGCAAAGTGGTGAGGAAATTCCTCTTGAGGAATATAAACTATAAAGGATTGAAAGATTTTCCAACATCTTTCTTTCAAATTAAATTCCATGCTGGTTTTATTTTTGTGTATTGCCTCTCAGGATGTAATACCAAATGCTGATAGTAAGATAAAAATCTATCTCTTTCCTTTTTTTGTTTCTTTGTCCTATTAACAGATCTTGCTCTCAACCATTTGGGGTCCTTCTGAGAGAAAAATTAGAGGGTGAAAACAAAATTTACAGGTTTTTTTCAGTCCAACCTCAACAATGTAAAAGAACCAGCACTGTGGCTGTCAGCAGTCTGGCAAAGGTTCAGATAAAACTTTTTTGATATGATAAAAAGTAAGGTACTGTCATTACTATAGTCCATTCTGCATCAGTTGCTGTTGACCAGACATGAACCACAGATGTACCTTACGGGCTATTGTTCGCATGTCCTCTGTTATGGGTTATTAGCCATGATGGGTTATTAGCTAGTAATTCTCTACATGCAGATGAATATTTATAGTAGTGCTTCGTAGAAATATAATTTAAAGGGAGTGCAGCGTTGACTTTATCCAGAATATAAAACAAAACAGTCTGTGTAGATTGGAAAGAATATTTAAAAAAAAAAAAAAAGGGAAAAAAAAAAAAAAAAAAGGAAAAAAGAGAGAAAAATTCCGTCTCTCACTTCCTGCATCTACAAAGCAGAATATGCTAGAAAACTGCATCAAAGGTGAGAGCTGCAAACACAGCTGTTCAAGGAAAACTTAGTAGCCTGTAGGGAAAGATGGCAGAATTACTGAAGTGCCTTCACAGGGTAAATTACATTTAATTTCAAGTATTTCTAGTTATTGAACAAAAGAAGAAAATTGTGGCCTGTCCTGGGCTTCCAGAGTTATTTGCATCTCCCATCTATAAGCATAGATGCATACATATAGCACAGATGTCCATCTATGGATTATTTATAGCCTAGGAGACACACCCTGGTGCACTAGAGCTGGATCTACTCTTGTTTCCCACCGAGTCCTCCTGCACCCAGGTGCTCAGAGGGAACATGATGCTTTGTGTGCTGTGAATTCCTGTGCCTGTTCATGTAACACTAATCTTTCCATTTACATAATCTCAGACTGTACCGCAGCAAGTACTGACAGATTAGATGCAATTACTTCTGTCAAACCAAATTATTATTTATTTATTAAATGCAAGTTTTCTTTTCAAGTCTAATGGTGCTAAGCACATTATGTATGTTCTTCCACTTAAGTGTGCATAATCACTTCACAAATATCACTTGTTTCATTAATACATTTTGGTGAGTTTGTTTTTTTTGTTTGTTTGGGTTTTTTTGTATGGTTTTTTTTTTATATTAAGTACCTTTCTGAAGAAGGAATAACTTTTATTTATTTTATCTCTTTTTTCCACTTAAGATGAGGGGAAGAGGATTGGTGCTTTTTGGTGTTTGTTTTGGGGGGTTTTTTTGTGTTTTTTTTTTTTAAATAAAATAGTGTCCGGGTTGTATAAGAGTCCTGGAAAGACAATGATGTCACCTTAAGAGTTTATAAAGGGCTTTAGAGGCATTAGAATATTACTTAAGTAACCTTACCAACAATTTAGAAACAAATTACAAAACTAATTTATAGAGGTTGTGAGACCAATTGCAAATTAATTAAGAATAACAATAATAAAAAAAATACAACAGAAGAAAAAGAATTATAGGTAAATTGTCATCTAGTCATCTCCACAGTGTAGACTATCTCAAATATTTCTGATTTTAGTTCTCTTATTAGCTGATATTTATAGAACCCTGTTTTCTCCCTGTATGCATCATGACCTTGGTAGCAGACAGATTTCTGCATAAGTATTATTTTGTCACTTAAGAAAACAGATATAGGACATAATGCAATAATAAGCCATAATTTACACGTTTATAACTCTGTATTCAGAGTTGCTTATTTTCACATGCAGGCACACTGAGAAGTTTATAGGCAAATTAAAACAAAAAGGGTACTCATAAGGAAGCACTAAGCCTGTGAAAAAATGATGGGAAAATGAAAATGGAAACTCTGTAGAAAAATAAATTACATCAATGCTTTTATGATGAATGTGAAAATTGCGCATAAACTGGGTTCACCTCTATTGTACCCAGACATCTGTCTAAGATGAGACATTTGGAATAGCATTGTTTTTTCCAAAATGATTGCTCTTCAGTCAGTCAGTTCAACCACCAGCTGGATAAAGATAAGCCAATTAAACACTCTTTGGATCATGTCTGGTATATAAAAATAGCTACACTTAACTAGTCAGGTCAAAAGTAATTCTGGTCTGCTCTCCTGCCTCTGGCAACAGCCAAGAACATGTGACTAGGGAATGGGAACCCCTCAGTCACTTTCTCTGCTTCCAGCAGCCTGTGGTCACTCAGTCAAATATCAAGTTCAATAAACATGTTTAATGGGCTTTTCCTCCATGAAATTGTCTAGTTGCTTTCTGAACTCATATTTGCTTTTAGCCTCTACACCACCTTGTAGTAATCAGTTCCACTGTAGAATTACACAAATGTTCTTTTTTAAACAATTCTGAGTGATCCATTCTCAAATTATTTTGCAGGAATAAGGAAAGTAGGACTTTTCAGTTGGATGACCTGTGATTTTTGTGACTACAGTTAAGATCATTGCCTGTCACTGTAGCAAAGGGATCAGATAAAAATTCTAAATGTTGCTGTCTTCCTATGTCCTTGAAGTCCAAGCATCTTATTCATGTGGATTGCAGAGACTGATGATGCTAATATATAACACTGAGAGAGACTTAGTGAGAACTTTATGTGGAAAAATCTGGAGTCACAATTTAGTCCTTTGAAATTTCTCCATAAAATAGCTGTTGATTTCTCTGTCCTGATATCATTGTTCTAGTTTTCTGTGATTTTTATGTTTCAAATGCTTCATTACATTTTCCCCTATATTTCATAGCATCATGCATAGACAACTTGAAATTTCCTATATACAGTTTATCAGAGCCTGAGGGGCCTTTTATTTCATAACCTGTGTTTTATTAGCCATGAGTCATTTCCATTGCATATGAAGATCTACATGCAGGTGCTATCTGGTGCAGTGCTGAGAGGCTTCAGGTGGTTTGGCATTTTTTTTCCAATCATGTTCAGAGGACACTAAGCACATGGTATATATTTGATACAGGCACTACTTGGTCAATAGGTTTCTGTGTATGACAGTTGATGCTGGATTTAAGTCTTTGGAATTACATTCTGTTTCTCACTCTGATATGTAAGATCAGATCCTTCTTTCCAGGCCTCACACTTCTTCCTTCTTTCTTCAAATGCCTTACATTCTCAAAGTTCTGTCAACCTCTCTGCTATGTGTTTCTTTTCCTCTTGTAGCTGCTTTTTCTCCCCTTTACTTTTTGGAAGAGAAATTGCCTGCAGAGCTACAATGCAAGTTCTTCATTACTTCTGCATTCTCCCTCATTCTACTTCTAGACCTTGTTTGTAGGGTCACACATATGAAGAAATATAACCCCCAACTAACCTGGATGCACAGATATGGTAAGTCTGAGAAAACTGTGCTTCAACTAGAGAAGTATCTTTTCTTCAGACTGAAAGCAATGGTAGTATTAAATTGCTAAAAAGAACACTGTTGCCCAGCATGGCCCTTCTAATGTGGGTGTACTTCATTACTATAATCCCTCAGTAAAGATACCCTAATATGAATGCGGCCTACAAGAACTCCCTTAAAAGCAGTTTCTTCCATTACTTGCACTTAATTCTAGCTTCCATGTTTCCATTTTACTCTGGGCTGTTGCACTGCTTCTTCAAGTCTTCTGCGTGTTTGCTCTTGCTTCTTTTTTAATTATGTCCTTAGCTGATAAGCATCTTGTGCTTCATGCTTGTTCATATGCTTATTTTGTCAAATGTTGCAGTTTAAAATTCAAGGGTTTTTTTGGATTCCTTAAGTAGATAATTTAGAACAGTTTGATGATTATCTTGAGGAATAACTTAAATAAAATGTGGATTTCTCTGGTGTTTTAACCTTGTCTTCTATAAGGACAAATACAACAGAGTTAAGAGATTCTTCCATACATGAAAGGAGGTTGTAGTGAGGTGGGTGTTGGTATCTTCTCCAAAGTAACTAGCGATAGGATGAGAAGAAATGGGCTTAAGTTGTACCAGCAGAGGTTTAGATTGGATATTGGGAAAAATTTCTATACTGAAAGAGTGGTGAAGCAGTGGAACAGACTGCCCAGGGAAGTGGAGGAGTCTCCATCCCTGGAGGTTTTCAAAAAACATGTAGACATGGCACTACAAGACATGGTTTAGTGGTCATGTTAATGTTGGGTTAACGTTAATGTTAATGTTAATGGTTGGACTGAATGATCTTAGAGGTTTTTTCCAACCTTAATGATTCTATGACTCTATGCCATATGAAAGAAACATACATGTTTTCAAGGGTTAAGATGGATTAGTCTTTGATGCTCATGTTTATGCTGTCACTTTTTTTCAGAAACACATTTGAAAATGAAAACATACAAAAAATGATTGCAGACTCCTGTATTTACAAAAGAACTAATTTCCTGTGGCTTCTGAAACCTATGGTTGAAACCTTTGATTTATTTCCTTTGAATACTGCTGTTTTGTCTGGAAAAAAACAACCAAAAACAAAAACAAAAAACTGGAAGCCTGATTAACGTTTGAGTTTTAAAACACTTCCTCAATTTGTTGAAAAAGAAATTTGGTAGGTATACCTTGGGAAATTCTGTGTCAGCTTTTCCAATTACTAGCCATTGAGAATTTAGTATTTATTAACAGATAAAAGACTGAAGACTGCTACATCAAGCTGTCTTTTCTGTACTTGCTGTTCTTGGTTATTACACATACAGCATCCTTTGCCTGATAGTGATATTTTGGAGTGAAATATTTTCAAAATAACACTTCACATATTTCAGATTTTTCCTGGTTTTATTCAGTATTTTACATAGGCAATCCCTGCTGCTACTCAGTACGGAAGGCCTATATCCTGTAACTGTCAGCATGCTAGCAGGTAGCTATTGTTGCTCTGGGGAGAGTGTTCAAAGCAGTGCAAGGAAAGACTACAGATTAGAAAAAGCACCTGTTAGCTACAGAATATGTCACTATTGAAGTCCTTCAGGCATCCAGGTGCACTTTTTTCCCCCTTCTCTTCCTCTTCATCAGCATTATCCTGACTGGCTGCAGACTCTGGTTTATGCAGTGTAGTTATAAATATGTGCTGAAAGCCTGTTCCACTCACAACCCAGCTTGTTCCAGCCCTGTCATCTTTTGCAGTGAAGGCTTGTACCAATTTCTGAGAAATACCGTGGAATTCTGATCTTCTGCGATTAGTGTGTCTTCAGGTCTTTATTTGCCTGAAGACTTAAACAGAGTTCAAAATGCCAGATGACTACCTGAATCTGTACGGTGTGACGTAGAGCCTGCCCTAAACCTTCTGCTGCAGGGGCAGCTTGCCTGGGTTCAGTTAGGCCACCCTCACTGTGCATACCCAATGGATGCACCGCCACTCATCCCTCATGTCCCCTGAAAATCAGGTTTCATGATGTATCCAACAGCAGTAGTCTATTTCTTGGGAGTTTTGACATCCAATTTCTCTCATGACTCTCACTACCACTTTTGCAACTAAATTAGCCTGAACCTTGGCCTACAGGAAAAAACAGCTCATGGGCTCCATGAGGCAGCAAGTTCTGCAGACTGAAGTAGAAATGCTGCTTCGGTAGTGCTCACATTTCCTCTTGTGAAACACCACCAGACTGCCATTCATGAGCCAACACCTTTCCGCTAGGCTTAAGTGTAGCAATTGTATTTTTACATTCTACCAATTTAGTCTGTAATTGCTGTGTGCATAGCATATGCCATAAGGCCTAAATACTGTGAAACTGTGAACTGCAATGTATGGCTACACAGCACAGATACTATGACATTATTCTACAAGTTTCCATGAACAATTTAAATCAACAGAAGAAGCAATCCTGCACCCCCTCTACTGCTGGCCACCATTTTCCATCCTCTTTTATTACTAAATAGCTATATTTATTAGTATTACATTTTCTTGCAAGCTTTTGCCTCTTAAAGTTGTTTCCAACTGCAACCACAAACACTCATGCTGGCCTAAGGGAAGGGAAGGCATGGGACTGAATGTGCAGTGGCAGTGGGGGACCGGATTTTAGGACATTGGTTTATGCAACACTCAGATTCTTCTCAGATTCTCTGTTTAAGGACAGTTAAGTTTTTCATGCATAGAGTATAGATGCAGTCAGTTTTTTTAATGTTATCCAAGTCAAATCATGTTGCAGTTTTGGCCTGTAAGGTAAGACTTGGACCACAATATATACAGAAGTAATAAAAATGAAAAGTCAGTTGTTAGAAGACAACTTGAAAATACAAAGGTAATACAAAGCTGGAAGATGCAAAAGGTATCAAAATATTAAATGGGGCTCAAGGTTTAGTTGAAACCTTGTGAATTATTAAAAGAAAGGTTTAGAAGCTACTCCTTACATGTTGCTTATTCAATATTCATCCAGTTTACATAGCTTTAGCACCACAGATGCCAATGCAAGATGAGAATCAGCATTATCAGTCCTCATGCCCTGCTGTGTCTCTGCAAACTGTGCACAAAGACCATAATCAGCTGATAAAACCACGGTGCACTAAAAGTGGACACAAGTAATCTTGCTAAGGTGCTATATTTACTTAATCTATATTGGTAGTCATCTCTAAGAGGTTTAAAGTAGCTCTCAAAGGCACAGTTGGTGTTGGAATGATCATTGTTGGGAAGCAAGAATAAACACTTGGATGAATAAATACTGAAAAAGGTTACCTGGTATGTTTGAAGCTATGGGTGCTGCTGGATCAGCGGATGACATTAATGCTATGGAAATTCACCACTGGTACACAAAATTTATGAAGGAGTGCCCATCTGGCCAGCTTTGTCTGCATGAATTTAAACACGTTCTGGATCTACATGGACTTACTCCAGAAGCTAACAACTATGTTGAACAAGTATTTCACACATTTGACATGAATAAGGTAAGAAATAATTCTTAACTTGTTGGCTTTCTTATGCCTGTGTCATTTGAGGTATTCAGCACTGTGTCTCAGAAGGCTGGAAATGATGGCTATGTAGAGGTAATGGAAATGACTCAGAGGTGATTCCATAGAAAACTACAGGCAAATAGACATTAGTGGCAGGCAAACAATTTTGAATGCTCTGTTCCCAGCACATTTTGAAAATTGCATACAGTCATTCTAATACATGTTGAATAGGTTCTCATCTTTGCAACCTGGATTGTTGGTATTATTTTCAGTGTGTTAATTGGAAGCTTTATATATATAGCTCTTCTTGAAAAAGATTTTAAAAGTAGTAAGTGTTTGGCTGATAATGTAAATGTCCACGGGTAATAAGGCTTTAAGAACATGCAACATAGACACAATATAATTCCTTCTGTCACCAAATAAAATACTGCTGGATTCATTCCAAGCACCTTCTGTGGCTTAGTTTGGTATCAGTCAGTCCCCGTTTTCCAAAGACGCATGTGTCTGGTTTTGATTATCATCCAAATTTTACTGCTTAACATCCTAGGTCATCCCAAAAGCATCCAGCAGCTGCTAGCAGCATTACTGTCTTATGTTCTTTCAACTTAGCGTTCAGACAGGTTCCTTCTAGCTGTGAGATCCATCCAGAATCACAGAATATTAAGGGTTGGAAGGGACTTCGAAAGATCATCTAGTCCAACCCCCCTGCCAGAGCAGGACCACCTAGAGCAGGTCGCATAGGAACATGTCCAGGCAGGTTTTAAATGTCTCCAGAGAAAGAGACTCCACAACCTCTCTGGGCAGCCTGTTCCAGAGCTCACAGTGAAAAAGTTTTCCCATATGTTTCTGTGGAATCTCTTATGCTCCAGCTTGCACCCATTGCCCCTTGTCCTATCATTGAACATAACAGAGAAGAGCCTGGCTCCATCCTCCTGACACTTGCCCTTTACGTATTTATAAACATTAATGAGGTCAGAAGACTGTGCCTTGTTATTTTCCCCTTAAGTTAAAATAACACTTTCTATCAAATGCTACAAAAGAAGTGGAGAGACAGCTGTAATTCCTACAAAAGTGTTTGTCCTTGACTGAAATAAGGTTTAGGCTGAATTGTCAGTGCTATACAATCAAAATCTGCCTCCAGCTAATAGAACAGATGGCCCCATCATGGTAAAAAGCCTTACTTAAACAAAAACAAAACCAAACCAAAATAAGCACACTGATGTTCTCTACCCACATCATTGAGCTCAATTAATTCAGAGATGTAATAACAAATGTGTTATTGAATTACTTTAGTGACACGTTAAAACTGGTCAAAATTGTAGCTAAGACTTCTCCAAACAGTTTCAATTTCCAGAAATGGTCTTTCTGTTCTTTATTATGAAATTAATTATATTTGTTTCAGAAAATGCTGCAAATATAAGGTACTTCGCTGTTCTTACTTCCAACCTTTAATTTCCTGTATGGTGCCCAGTAGACTAAGAATTCCCAGAGTCAGAACCTCTGTTACACCGTTTCCTTGTTACACTTATTTCCACCTCCAGCCCTAATACAGCTTGTTTTTCTGGTATTATGTAATTCTCTTTCTTACATAGTCTTCAAGTACTGTTCCTATAAAATCATGCTTATTACATGCTCTTCTCTTCCCCCCTGCCAATTACATGATGGTTAAATATAAAGGAATTTGATTAAGTAGAATCACCTAATTCACTAAATGTGCTAATTACAGTTGGTGAGCAAACTTCAAGTCTATCAATATTAAATCTGACTGGCAGAAATTGTCAGCTTACTGTGTTCTTTTCAATTAATAAATCAAAGCATTAAGTACCCCAGTAAAGCTTTATCAATGCTAACTTTCTTGAGTAATGCATATGGACAACTCTTGAGCTCATCTAAGAGCTTTTATTGGTTTAGCTTTAATGTGTGCTGCAAAAAGCCCCTGACATCTCAGTGGTATTGAGAAATATTTTGAAAATTTTCCGAAATTAATTTTAGACAAACACTTCTAAAGCAATTAATGACTTGAGGATGTTTCAGGAAAATGAGCCCACAGCTTGTTTTTCTTACTTTGCAGAAAATTGGAATGTGAAATGAACACTTCTTGACAATCAGACTTCTGTCAGGATGATAGGATACCAGGGCAGGACAAACCAAAGGCATGGGGAAATAGAGTGCTTTCCATGAAATAACTGAGGGTGTGGAGAGGGAAGAAGAGAGTACCCTTCAAATAGTTTTTTGTCAACAGAAATGCCTAGAAGAATTTGCCACTACTATCGGTATTGATCTATATATTTGAAAATATCTATTTTACTCAGCAAATGATGCATCTAGTACAGGCAGAGAGCACAGAATAAATTAAAGGGAAACTTTCAAGGTGCCGTTGGTCTTTATCACTTTACTCCATTCAGCTTTCTCTACTATTTGTAGTCCTTGTAATACTGAGTGTAATTAAAACTAAGTTTTCTTCACTTGCTTAAATTACTTATAGTATTGAGAATGTGCATATAGATGCTGGCTTTTGCTTTTTATATACTTGTGATGAATACTTTTCCATATCTAGTTTATTTAGAGTACCTTCATGCAAGGAAAAAAATATTTTGCAAACATAGCCAGTCATTCTGTATTTATACAAGTCTTATGCAAACCTGACATCTGTCTAAATAGGAAAAGCTCCAAACCAAAAAGGTTGAGAGCCTCTGGAGGTTTTGAGTTGGTTTTCCTTTTTTTTTCTTTTTTTTTTTTCCTTATCTTTTATTTTCTTTTAGTTGATTGGGTTTTTGCAAGTTACTAATCACAGGGCGTCCTTCCCAGAACAAATACCTTTCGACCCAGGGAGGAGCTTGCTCAGGTAATCTGATGAATATTAAGACGAATATTCCCTGGGACAGACAGGGAGGGAGGGGTGGTGGAGTGGCCCTATGTGTTAGAGAATGTTATCAGACATCAGAAATCAAGTACAGTGGAGATGGGGTTGAGTCTGTTTGGATTAGGTTAAGGGCTAATAAGGCTGATAAGTTGTGGGAGTCTGCTATAGACCCCCCAGTCAAAGCAGTGAGGTGGATGAAGCTTTCTATAAGCAGCTGAGAGAAA